>UFQX01000572.1:15007-56527 GCA_900497675.1 Arapaima gigas | reverse complement strand
GGGGGGGGGGGGGGGGGGCTTTTCAGGGTGTTTCTGACACCATCATTTACTAAATTAACACTCACATTTATTTACAGGATACATTTCTCCCAGGGGGCACAGGGTAAAGATACGCACATCAACAACTTACAAATATTTCTAGGTATACACATGTGATTGTCGGTAATGACATTTTTTTGACATTTTCAGCAACAGGTTATATTCAGATGACGAGTAATGCATGTGATTAAATATTCTTTTAAATGTTAAGGACATAAAAAACAGGAGCGTTCAGTTGTGTGTCGGTGCAGATGGTGCGCAAACGTGGTCTGTTACCCTTTGCAGCTCTCCTATGAAGTACTGCTGCAGCATCTCTCTGGCGTCTGCTGAGTGTCCCACGTCTTCGAAGCTGTCGGTGGCGTCAGTGCCGGCCTGCTCCACCAACACCACTTCACCCCCCGGGTGCTGGAGACACAGGGGGGGCACGGTGATGGTGACACCACTGAAAATGTCCCAGGGAGACTAGGCTGGGCTCAGGTGATGGTCTGTCAACCTCCTGCCAACTACACCCCACGTCCCTGTTCATTGGTAGTGTTGTACTTTAACACACACACACACACACACACAGTCATTCAAAAACCTTACGCTTTTCGCCAAAGTGACGTAAACGTTAAGCTACTTGTAATGATTTACTTACGAGGATATACAGCTGGGTAATTTTTACCGTAAAAGTACTTTGAGCAACAGTACTACAGTGGGAGGCTGAATCTAAACCCGAGTCATTCAAGCCTAAAGCCGCAACTCTGGCCACTTCGCCACCTGCTGGCCCACACCTGGTCAACAACCATATTTACCAGAACTCAACTACTAACACAACGACTAGCACAATAACGAGGCTAATATCTAAGAAATTAGCATTATTTTACAAAGTGCATTTTTGCGAGATTGTCAAAACAGAAGATTTCAGCCGCTGACATGGTTTAAAAATCAGGAACGCGCATTTAAGGTGCACATACATCATAACCATCCGTACAAATAATATATAATAATAATCGGATTGTCACTTCGAAAATGTGAAAAGTTTTGAAACGTCTAGCTGTGGAGAATTTTGAGTAACTTTGGGCAACTGTCCGCCGGCGTCCTGTCAAGTTTTCCTCGCGTTTCTGTTAGTCGTTTGCCTCAGAGTCGCGACGCGCCACTCACCTCCTCTAAGAAGCTCGTGATGTCGTAAACTTTGCCGTGGATCACCAGCCAAGAGTCTCTGACCAAACTGTGGCGCTTCACCTCGTCGAGAGTATAATACTTCACCGCAGTGTCGGAGTCGCTCCTGCCGTCCGCCGCCATTTTGCGAGTTTAAAAGTGAGATAAAACAAACGCTCCCGACGCGGTTCTCCTCAGGTGGAAGCGCGAGGCACCGCGGCGCCGTCACGGCGAGCGGAGGTAGTTTGACCTTCGCCGGCGACCGTCTGTTTTCGTCACCTGACTCGTGTTTTCCGCTAATGCATTTCGGATGTGTTTAACACGTCAGGTGTCGCGCAGCGCCCCGGGCGCACCGAGGAGAGTCGCTAATAAGAGGTTGGTGATGTTTAACACATCAGGCGCTGCGCAGCGAAGCACCCCAGATTTAACACTTTTCATACATCTTTCACTTTATCCACACTGATAGCTTGTCCACATGGTGTGTAAAACTACGGTTTACAAACAATCACAAACGCAAAGGCAACTTGAAAAAACTATAAATCACCCTTTATGAAAAAATGTTCCGTCAGTAACAAGAGTGATACGTAAATAACATATCAAGGAATGTATTCATAAGTATAACCGCTAATAAAAATCACGTTACTCGCACTGCCTCATTGTGATATTTGCGAAAATACCAAAAGGCCCGAAACTTCAATAAAGTTTTTAATTTATACATACTGTATTTTGTTAAAACTTCGTCAGTATAACCACTAGATGGTAGCAAATTACCAGTTTAAAAAGAGTGTTTAAAATCTGAGGCTGGATGGTGATGTGACACTGAAGGCTTATAAACGTCTGCAGCACAGTCTGTGATCCAGGTGGTGAACCTATAAGAAAAAATGTTGAATTACCTTTTACTTAGGTTCTAATCTGCACCCTTTTCTACCCACATTCTCCCACACAATTACTCTCTTACTGGTAAACACTGTAGTTCCTGCCTTCTATCAACTGCAAGTTCAGTTTGAATCCAAGACAAATGCGGCAGTTTTCATTTACGTATACATTTTTCAGTGGATAAGACTTGTCTGATGTTAAACACGCAAAGATGAAGACGCCCATCGCTTGATGCTATTCAGCATGATAAAATGGCCCATTACTGCGTCGAGCAGCAGAAGTAATGACTCGTAAAGTTCTCGGTTTATAAATTCTGCTCTTGTACATTTACGTTTAGCGCATGCTCTTCCTCCAAACATGAAATGGATAAAAGTGCACGGGCTCTCATTCTGATGGTGCAGTGATTTAAATATCCATACATCACAGCTGCGTGGTACAGACATCACAAAGATCAGAAAGTCTTTTTTTATATATTATCCGACGTGAAAAGGATTCGTTCGGGTCGGTGAGGTCGGCGTATCCGTTGTATTGCATTGCACGCTCTAGTGCCTGCTGTGAAAGATGACGTGTCCAAAGGTTTGGGCAGTCACAGCTGTTCTGGATGTCCTGAAGCAGTGACTCTCTTTCGTGAGAAAACCCGTGTCGTGCCATAGCAGCGGAAGCATGTGGTGAAAAAAACACTGGAGGCTGACATATGCTCCTGCTGCTCTTCCCTGCTGAGGCGTTTTGGTGATGACTGAAATAAATGCAGAGCCGCCCACAGGCCTGACAAGGGCCTTCGGTGGAGGGAGAGCTCTTCCGCAACTCGCACGGCACCTCCGGGCTCCGAGCGACTCCACTGACTCGCCGCGGACTCGGCTCGGCTCCTCTGTACGTACAGGGCGACAGAACACGTTCCCTCGGTTATGCCGTGGCCTTTTGCAAGCCACCTTATGACAGCCTGAACCAAAGCAGCAGCAGCCTGGTCCAAACAACCAGACTGTGCTGAAATTCTCCAAAACTGAACGCTGCTAAAAAGCTTTGCCGTCAGACAGGCCATTTTACTATTTCATCTGTGAGACCATAAACAGGGCTAAAACCGGACGACGTCAATGTGTGGCCGGAGAGGCTGGTTTCAACGAAAAATAAGCAAAACTCTTTCACTGATATTGGTGTCAAGCCACTTTAAACTAATTTGTAATCCTTTCAAGAATCATTTAGTCTAAAACAACCTTATGCAGCAGGTATACGGGGGGTATGAAATGAAGGTCTACAGTGCACAGAACAAGAGAAAGAAAATCTAGAGAATATACAAAAAGACAATATAGATAAACTAAAGATATGCTAAATTTATTATGCTTTTTTGTACTTAAAATAATTCTCAGCAGCCCTTTGTAGCGTAATTGACCAAAAATGCGCAAGGTTTGCATGGTCCTTGGTAATGGGAAGCTCATTGACCTGCTATGCTAAAGTGCAAATGAATGGCTCGGTGTGGAGCAAAGGAGAAGGAGACCTTTGGAATTTATAGAGGAGACCAGCAAAGAGGTGGACTGTAGCCTGCAAGTCAAACATCTGAACACACATAGATAAGCTGACAACGCTTGAGGTCACACTGACTGTAACCATGGTCTCCAGGGATTATACCACCAAGGCCTTCATGGTTTGCTAGAGAAACACTATCCAATACACTGTTTATTTAACAATTTTGTCCTTTTTTAAAAAAAATTAAACCCCTGAGTTCTCACCTGCGTTTCCCTTAAGTGTTTTACACATATATCACATGTTCAGAACGCCTGAGTAGGCCACGTGCAAGACCCGCTAAATGTCATCGTGTCGCACCGAGGGACCCGGGCATCACCCTTGAACGCTTGAGCGCGTCGCACCTCCTCCTGTCAGAACCCTGATAACAGTCATCCTGTTTGGCAGCGCCTCGCATTTCCTCCATTGCTGTGATGGACAGCAGGCCATAACACCCCCCTAGGGTCGTCAAAAAGTCTCAGTAGCCCTGGCCACGACCTTCTCAAAGACCTGGCGGCCTGTAAATCTCTCAGCAGTGTGTTTCTGCTTTTTTACATACGATCCCACGCCAAGTTGCTGTATCTGACTGAGTTATTTAGACTCTCTTGCACGGCTTTTTCTCGACAGCATTTGTCAAAGTATTACACGGGGACCGATTTGTGAAGATTAGGTGCAGCAGACACAAACAGGGGGAGCAGGATGGAAGACGACGACAACATTCGGAAGTGACCCGGCACGCGTGTCCCAGGCGGTGGGAACTGGACGGACATTAGGTGTAATTGGCGAGATATGAGCCGGCCTCCCGCTCCGAGCCTCGGACTTCCCGCGATGTCATTTGCTCATTTACAATGACAAGCGCATGAATCAAAGGAAGAAATGAGACTAGAGACCACAGAGCCAGCGGTTTGCAGCTGGTTGGGGCGATGCCGTGCCGCGGTGGCCCTACCTGCTGGGCCAGCGGGCCTCTAATCGGCGCACGAGGAGGCCGACCGGACCCGCGCCGCAGGAGGAACGTGCAGCGCCGCCCGGACCGGACATTAATGTCGGCAACCGGGAAATTGGCTCGAGCGCATTAACCAGGCAAAAAACTATTTATGTGCTTGTTTTTATGAGCGTGCTTGATTTAACCCTTTAAAAGTTTTGGGTATACGCTGCCTCGATTTGTGATGCAGTCCGGAAACGCAAGGAAAGGCTCGCGAATCAAATAAGTTCCTCTCTATCTTTTGCCAAATCTGAAGACAAAGGCACAAAGCAGTAACAAAGTAAGCGTTAATGTTCTTAAGTTAAACATTTTTTTTCGCCAACAAGGGAGGTACAAAGCAGACTGTTACTTCCAGTCAAATATCATCAGCCTTCAGCATATCTGCTATTTCTTAGCGATCATTTTTACCCACAGAATAGCACACAGAGGCATGTAAAACACACTACAGCTGAGTTGTACCACCAGCAGGAGAAATTTGCATGAGGGCAAATCCTTACCTGGGTAAATCTCAGCAAATGAAATTGAAAAATTCCTCTGGGCAGCTCATTAAGATGGAAATACATTGATTCTGTCAACATGGGAATTACAAGCATATTTGAAATCATACGCAGAAAGGGACTGTACGGCCAGACAGTTTAGGTTTTTTTTTTTTTTTTTTTTTTTTTTTAAGTCTGCAGTGATTTCGATGGATAGGAGTAGCTGGGTTGTGCTAGTAGCTGACTTAAGGATCTTGCTTGGTGATCAGGTTTGAATTATTCAGCATTTCAATAAAGGCTTTAAAGCTTTAAGCAAGCTGCCCAGTGAAAGAACAGGGGAGATATTAATTGCCAAAATGGAGTTTACCTTTTACCGCACATATACACTACTGGCTGATGCAGAAGCTGCCTGTCTGTTTGAGGCTTCATAAATGTTCCTGAAATATTAAACTGTTGCTTTAGTAACAGTTGAAAAGGAGAGGCAGGTGAGCACCAATAATGTCCTTCTCTGCTAATATGCCCAGCATTCAGAAAACCATTAATCCACATATCTGCTGCAATAGACAGCTGAGCTCACCAGTTCCTGCTGGGAGAACTATGCCCAAGAGCTGCCTTTAAACCGTATCCCTGATACATCTGACCTCAAACCACTTCTGTGAGCTGAATTCTGAAACATTTAGTGCGCCAGAATCATAGGTCTGTCAAAAACCAACGGAGGGCAGTGCAGAACTTATGAACTGGAAGAAGGAGACGGTCACGTTTGGACTCGAGGCGCACTTCAATGTCAGGCCTCAAACTGGGTGTAGAGATTGGAGTACAGCTAGCACAAGGTTTCAGCAACATCACTCACTCTTACTGTAACCATGACGATTCCCACAAGCGATTTCTCGCCGGTTTAACGCCGGATGCATCATTTGGTTTACGGTTAGTTGTAAGACAGAGTTGAGCTCACTGGTTCTTGCTGGGAGCGCTATGGCCCAGGACCATCTGACCTTCTAATGAAGCGTCTCACTAAGGGCCACCCCAGAAGAAGTCGTTCCCCTATAACCGTTTACCTTTCGAAGAGCACCCTACTGTCGCTGAGCAACGGGCGCCTTTTTTCCGTGTCTCTATTTCTCAACGCAATGCTAGATTTACTGATAAAGTCAGCAATTTGACCCGGAACATTCAAAGCACATTAAATCTCTTTAAATTAAAGTAACAGGATTGTTATGGTTAAAGGGCATAAGAAACATTTCATTATGTTTTATTCTGCTGTAAACTACAAAAATTTATAGTATTTTATTCTCTGTTTAATTTAGATACTGTCCACAAGTTTGCACTCTGCAGGACAAAATAAATTAACATTTTTCCATGTACATTTTTGAAAGTGTTAGTAACAATAACAGGAAGAACGATTTCAGTAATTTTTGTGCGTCACTTGTACGGTCACAAGTGATCTATTACATTTTTAAATTTTCAAATATACATTTCAGTATTACAGCGCCAGTGAGAATAAGTTCATCCGTTTCTATTAATTATTTACTTGTGTACGGAATTCACGTTTCGGCCAATTTACTTTGCTATATTAAGGTGCAGAGGCAATAACTAATTTCTGTAGACATTGGACAAGAATACAAATTACAAATGACACGGCCATTTGCTTGAAAACAAAACACTGAAAAATTAATCTGCATATTTATGAGTGTTCTCTGTGGAAGTAAGATCGCATGGGGAAAAAATATATAATATATATAAACAAAGCAAGTTTAAGGGCATGATGGTATTTTCAAAACCCAGTGTAATTTCCTTTACATGTAATTCCTCTGTTCAGATGGTTTAAAGCAGGGATTTTGTGAGAATGAGTCCTGGACATTTTGCTGATAGGACAGATACAGTTTTGTGCGGTCAGTCAGCTTCATCTGAAAGCACTCCTGCATCTCTGGTGGGATCACAGAATCGATACCTCTTCTCTCTCTTTTTCCAACCACATATAAAATTCACCTTTTCCACACGGCTCGGGTTTTACACGGGGAGACACTGATACTCGTATTTGCAATAAAACACTAAGTGCTAATACTGCAAACTTGAAAGGGGAAGAAAGGAGGATGGAAAGAAGGGGTATCAATTTGTGTGAAAGTATGAATTTTTCATTAATGATTTAAACATAATATATGTTTAACTGTCTGACTCCCAGTGATTCCAGCAAAGGTTCCTGATGTCTGCAACCCTCACCATGATAAGGCAGTTCAGTATAATGGATGGATGGATTCCAACATAGGGGTAACAGTCTTTTAGTTCCTCATCCCTCTCTGTCACAGAGTGACCTTGACAACTGGATGAGAACTCCATGCCATTCATAAGCTTACAGAGCTGCAAGGTCCAGTCTACAGCCTGTCTATTTGTTCTACTGTACATACTTACATTACAGATGACACTTCTCCCCAAAGTATCTTACAGTGATTTACCTATTTATACAGCAAGTCATTTTTACAGTTTCAGATCAAGGAAGCACCTTAACCGAAGGAACTACAACAAGAGGCGCGAAACCCACGGGTGACGCCTGTAACCGCTACGCCGCCTGCCGTCTCGGAACCTTCCGGAACTTCGAGCCGGTTCAGATTAAACCCAACGGTTAAATTGTTCTCTCATCCAAACCACTCAGTTCCACAACGTTTGCTGAGTTGTTGAATAAATGCATTCTAAAAATACCTTTAAATTCACCCGTCTTCACTTTCGACCGGTTCCATCCAGACGGTGGAATGTACTTAATGGAGTATCTGCCATCTGCGATAATTGTAATCACTAATTGAACATGACAAATTGTACAGGACAGATAAAAGGGAAGAAGTTTTCGCGTTTTTAATCGAACGCCATGCGGGAAGATCAAAAGCAGAACATCGGCTATGTCGGCACACACAACTTTTAATCTGCCAGCCCAGGAGTGTCGGGATGGCTGATAATGAGGCGCTTTCAAGTCCCTGTGGCAGGAAGCAGAAAATCGGAATAGCTGTCATGGATGAAATCTTCCACCGTAAAAAAAAAAAAAAAAAAAAACAATTTACTTTCAATCAAAAGCTTACAGTGTAGGACTTGCTTGGCCAGTTTGGTCACCTGCTCCGGAAAGAGAGGCCTTCGACACGCAGAGAGAGGTATTGGGCAACATGGCTAAAAATGTACAGTATATGAATGACATCCAGAATTACCGGTGTCTGCGAACCCCTTAATTCGGTTATTTTCGCTGTCGGGAGCAGCGAGGACAATAATTAGTATGTGATTTAAAGAAAATGTGGGAAGAGTTGAAATGGTTCGTGTTCCTACCTCCGCGGAGAGAGATAGTGATTACAGAACAATGCAAAGTTCACGGTGAAGACAGGGCATTATCACTGTGCAGCAGCATGCGGAGTCCTTGCTCACTTGCTCTAATGCTGAGCGGTAGCATTGGTTTAGTTTCATTCAAGTGCACTTGAGTTTAAAACGGCTGCTTTAGGGAGCTCTCCTTTGCTCTCGCTTTTCGGTTCCTCGTTTGGCCTCCTGAACCCTTTTTTAAAGCACGGAACAACTCAAAAGCAAGAAGGGTTCAAAGCGAGGTCTGCTCTGTTTCTCTGCAGGCTTCTCCTTCCCCCGACTCCCTCCAACATGCCTCATAATGCGATTACTGGCACCTAAATGCATTTGCACAATAGATGAGCGCCGAGCACCGCTTCAGTTCGCAAGTACTTAAAACCTCGACGAACGCCTTCCACGTTCAACAAAATATGTGGGAAAATCACGGGAGAGGTGCCCTCAAAAGATCAAGCTTTTTAAGGATGACTGGCAGGGACCAGGTGCTTGAGTGTGAAGACACAGAGTGCGTTTAGTTCTGCAGCTGGGAGTTTCAGCCTCTAACAATGGGGCCACTCGGAATGGATAAAACAAATTAAATCCGAATGGCAGCCTTGGTAACTCATCCTATGAACAGAATCTGCTAAAAATAAAACCGTCAAATCCAGCCACAACGCGCTGGTTTTTTTTTTTTTCTTTTGCAGGGAAATATATCAGAAATTTATTAGAAATAACTTGCCGTTTTTCTGCTCAGGTTTCGATTATCGCTGGAATACGCCTCACTGTAATGCACTCATAGCAGATATTGGAGGTGTAATTTTATTTTGCCACATATCTGCCCACTATCCAATGACACGCACGCACACACACACACACACACACACACACACACACACACACCACCAATCTGACAGCAGAGAGACCATTTTCGCAGAGCGGTCACGTTGTTGAATAACATCATTTAAGAGCACAGCATTCTCTCCCGGATGGAAATACCAGAAACACTTCCCCGCAGGGTTTTGTGTGTGTCATTAAACAGGGCCCTGATAATAGCATCCTACCCTGTTTTTCTGCTCGGCTGTGTGCCGGAGGTCTATGTAGGTGTTGCTGAGACAGGGGTGGAGAGTGTGTTACAAGTGGATCCGCGCTGCTCCCTTCAGCGAGCCCTGTTCCAGGCCGCTGTCTTCCAGGTTGGCAGGGAGACGCGAGAACGCAAAGCCCTTTTCTTTGCTGTTGTTTCCTAGACCACATTTTTAGTGCTCAGAGCCAAGGGATTCTCCCATGGAGCTCCAGGGGAGGCATATGCTGTTGGTGGCCCCACTGGTACCATACAGCATCCCACATAATTCACATAGATGCCCACCCAGCAGGGGGTCTGCTCCAGCACTGACCTGGCATCTATTGTCCAAATTCAATTAGGACAATTTGGATAATTTGTTTCCACAGTGTCTCAACTGTAAATACTCAGTGCACTGCTTTGTTTGGCTGATGAATTCGGCTCGTAAACCGCCGCGACGTCACACCCATTAACCGTTTAAGGTCTAAGGACAGCATCATATGTCAACAAAACGGAAACAGACGCACGCGCACATTTGTCGCACGGCAAACGTTGTCTAGTAAGTTGCAAAACAGGTGAAAAAGAAAAGTCAATGGAAATAATTTGAGGAATGTATAATTGGTATAATGCCGATCGATGTTTGGGACAACGGGCCGACGGAAGCGATGAGCCATTCAGTTGCCCATTAGACGAACAGCGCCGCAGGGTCCGAGGAAGAATTATGGGACGGTGGCACAACAGATTAAATGTGGCTTCACATCGCTGTGCCTCATTACTAGCAATTCTCAGCTGAATATTTGCAGATGCAATTAAAAGTCTTAAATTATGAGCAAACATACTGTCCGTGTCTCTTTCCGCAGTGGAACAACAGCTGGTAGCACCGTGGTTAAAGACAGGAGTTGCGACTGATGACGGTACCCGTCCCAGCAGATGATGTCATCTCAATGCTACCAGTAAAATATTCCACTGTAACGACAGGCTGGCTTTCAGAAGAGTTACAAACAAAAGTTTGCACAGGTTGTGCCGCATTCAATTTCAACAAGCACGCGGAATCAGCTGGGGACGTTTTGCTCAGAAGCTGTGCGGAATCGCACATGCCAAAGCAGGTCCTGAAGAGGCCCGACACACTGGCTGTGAGGCAAGATGCTCACACGGAGGAATTCTGTCGAGTCCCTCTCAGGCCCTTTCCCTAGGTGAGCAGGTCAGGGGTCAAGATGTTTGGCTTCCCTGCTACGTCACTGCAAATCCCATCCCGAGGAAACAGCGAGGGAGTGCTTGTTCACCTGGCTACAAATGGATGCAAAATAAAAGAAATGATTTGTTGGGAATAGTTCATTACCACGAGGTTGGGGGAGCATCAAAGGGTTTTTTTGATAGATGATATACTGTCAACTTCAGGTCTGCGTGAAGTCATTGCTCGGCTCTCCCATAACAGTTATTTTTACACTTTTTGTTACACTTAATACATGTCTGGCCTGCAGTGAATATCAAAAATGTTACCATTCTCATATGGTACGTTATTGGTACAAATGTGCGTCTCCATCAGTTAATAAACACAGGGGAGAATTTATTAATGTCTCTCATTATTTCCCCATTTTGTCACGGAGAGCAGTTTAGTGCGGGATAATGAATGTTTCCATATTAAAGCCGCAATTCAATACCGGCGGTACAATTTAAGGCGTAAAAGGTGTAAGATATAAAGAAACCTGGCAGCAAAATGAATCGCCTGTCCATCCCTGCAGTTGGTCTGCAGAATCAGTCACAGAGCGAGTGGCCCTGAGCCTGTGATAAAGCAGCCCAGTGTTTGGACTGAAACTCAGAAACATGCATTCTGGAAACTTATGGCTTGATTCTACTTTCACTTCCAAATTAAATTGTATTCCAGACGAACATTTCATCGCATTAGAGAACAAATCCAGCCAGCGACTCAACTGCAGACGCCGGTGTACGTACGCGCGCCGAGTCGGTACGCTCAACTTTATTATTGTTCTCCAATAATGCTAGACAGTTCGTGCTTGAAATTGTACCAAGTGAGAAATGTCTCATTTACACTTACATTTGATCCAAGAATCAATAAAAATCTCAGTGCAGCAATTTTTAAAAAATGTTCACAAGTCGCTGCTATTCCAGGCATGAGGAAAATCTCAGCGCGCAGCATGAAAGCGCCCGCAATCATTTCGGCGAGTCGCGCGGTTACAACAGCTACGCGTGTCTTTCTCAATTTGTTTGTACACAGCGTAGCACACACACCGTGGCCCGAGCGTCCAGACCGATTCATGCTAATGTGCATACGCGACGCCGATTTGTGTCGTGTTGAATTTAGCTGCCACGATCACAGACATCAGAGCTCCATCGACGTCCACGCGGGGCGGTTTCTCTTCTGCGCCCTTTTCATTTACTTGGCAGACACGAGCGTGTCTTCAGAAGAGCGTCTCTCTGTCCGGAGAGGCAAACACCCAGTGAAATGCATCGTTTCAAAAGGGTTGCAAACATGACGTGAAGAATACGGTAATGATTCATAAAACTAAAACACCGAAAACACCATCTTTTCCACTAATCAACTTTTTCTTTTCTTTACCAAACACCTGCTGGCAAAAACATTTGCATTTGTGCCACCGCCTTTTTTCAACCGCTTGTCTCAGAAAGACAATAAAATGCCCCGTGGCCTCAGATAAACAAGCAAAAGTTCCCATTAACTTCCAGGGCCGTTCAGGACCGCTGAAATCTACTATTTAATTATCTCCACTGTTAACAAGTAAGTTCCTTCATTAACACTGGTAGCTTTGCCAAGGTTCAAACCACACAAACAAACAAAACCATAATGATCTGCTCGACCTTCTGCGACTGCGACCGGCTGAGTGGGTCTGTCTTGGCTTGTTTATCAACTTTTGCGCTGACGCACCAGCCTGAAAACAAATCCTAATTCCGGCTACAATTTGATGATAATTTTTGCAGCTATTAACCGAAAACTCATAGGAGTGTTTAAAAGAACCAGACGATGAAACTGTTAGACAGGCAGAATAAAAATGAGCATTGAAATGTTTAAGCCGGCGAGGCCCAGGTGCCTGGCGTTAACTGAACGTACGCTTGAAGCCAAACTATTACTCTGGCGTGAGGGAAAAAAATGCAAATGAATCTGCCAATTTAATACTGCAAACATAATAATCTGATAAACACAAGGGATCTTTTCACGTCCGTCTCCCTGTGAGTTAAAATCCCCTCCTTTTGAATGGGGAGTACTTAGCCAGACCGCCGATCGAGAGTCCAGGTCCACTGGAGAGCACGTTTTTCACATGGGCACCGCATCTTTGTCACTGTCACGCGTGGAAGACATTATTCTAGGAGAAGAAGAGGCCTTCAGTTAAGAGAAAACCTGCACTGAGGACCATGCTGAGGAATATCAAGGCAGTGGTGCTGAGGAAGAAGTGAAATATTGTCTTTCGATGCAGAAGATTAAGGATTTATTCAAGCTGTCAGGGACTACTGACATGGTTACCGCAGTAACAATGCATCAGAGAACAGGTCTGCATATTCTGATGGCTACTGTGGCTCACTTCTCATATGCAAAATGTTATATATTAAATATCTTCTGCGTCATTGCGAAGTGTTGGGGCTGCATTCTACCGCAAACTCGGAAATTTGCGCAAACATATGAATAAATGAAGTCTCCTATATAAATATAACACTGAGTAAAAATAAAACATCACAAAGCCTCCAAGTGGGATGCGAATGATGGATTCTTTTGTCTGTGGGATGATTCAATTTATCAAATAAAGCAATGCGAAAATCAAGTTTTAATTTCATTATTTATGACCTTACTGAGCAATAAAAACCAGTTCTTCTCACTTCTGCCCCAGTGACGGAAGCGACCAACCGGACTTATTTAAAACTACGGAATTTGTGCGCAAAAGGTTTTTTTAAGGCCGTACTAGACTCCCTAGGTTATTAATTAGAGCGACAGTTTTTAAGAAGACTTCAGGCTGAGAAACAGCGTGCTGGAAACAACACTCAAAATGGCGAAAACCGTCACAGAATCATTGCACAATTTTCTCTTTTCCTCAACTGTCCTCAACATTTCGGATTAGAAGACTTGAATAATCGGTTTGTGAATGAGTTTTATGTGCAACTGTCTCTCTTTTTCCTGCCCTGGCTTGAAACTGGTTGTGGAATTATTGCCTTTAATATGAGCCATTCTGTATTTATGTATTCATCACAGCAATGTAATATTAGCTAAACTGCACAGTCAAACTGCAGAAATTTGCCCAGAGGAGCTATTTGGTTGAAAAAAGATCCCTTGCTGAGATACTCTAACAGTATTAATCACATAAATAGACAGCAAACTGCTGAAAGCACCAACCCCAATTTTGTTGCCCATTATCCAAACAAATAGTCATAAATAATTCTGACAGTACATTTATATCAACATGAGGTACTACTGTTTGCTGCCGCCGTGGAATTCAAAGCCAATAAACCACTGTATATGAAAAGAAATCCATCTTCGCAAGAGCACTCTGTTTACGCACAATTAATGACACCTTTGAAGAAAAACAAGTGACCATCAGACCGACGGTAACATTCATCACCAACACATGCGGAGACTGAGCTGTTTTACATCACTGGTGCCCGACTTAGAGCCATAAAAGGAAAATTTACCTTTTTTACTTGGAATTTCAGAAAACACGATGAAATGCCGAATGAGGAAAAAATGTAATTTGGCTGTTTTTTCCCCCACTGCTGGTACAGAGGTAAAATTCTCTGTACTATAACTGTACTGTAATACTGGGTTAAAATCAGTGTATTTTCCTGCACAGTTGCTTAACAAATCCAGCGCAAAGTCCTCGGTGGCTTTCGTGACTAATAATAGGCAATGCAGAGATTAAAATTATGAAATAAAACACAACCTAATTTCGGACTGATATTCCTATGATGATAACCAGACTCTAAATATGAAAGATGGTTTCTGAGCTGGTGCTACAGATAGAGCTAATTGCATTTTCAGTTCCTCTTCAGATTAAAAGCTAAAGCGTCAAACATGACAAATGTACAGAAAAACAAACCTTTTGCAGCACTAATCCAAATCATACGCTATTAAATCATCAATCTCCGCTGAACCGGGTTTCCTATTTGAATGACTCTCTGAAGGAGGTTACATTGAGTCTGGAAGATTGGCTGAGAGTTCTGATGCAGAACGGAGTTTGGAACCAACGAGTTTCAACGTAGGATCGGAATCGATGGCTACTAAAAAAAAAAGACACAACTGCAAATGTTAAACTCAGATTAAATTTCTATAAGAAGTCAATGTGAGGAATACAACAGACATTCTACATGCACATTTCAGTAAGGAGACACCAGCTGTTTGCCACTGTGCACGAAATGCCAGTGTGCGATACGGGAGATACCATGTGGAGAACACCGAGAACTGAAGATTACAGTATTTTACATTCTGCCACAGTAAAAGATGAGAAAATTTCCCAAACATGGCTGGAGTCAAAAGGGTATGTAGTTTGTGTACAGAACATAGTTCATATCTTGATGGTTGTATTGTTAAGATCCCGACACGTGAGTCTACAGTGTGTAAGACCAGGTTCAAATAACAAGACAAAACGCATGCTAGCCTTCGCCATTTCCTCTAATGGAACCACTGATACTTCAATGCATATTTCTCACCTTTTTGCAAACTTGGGCCCTTAAAACCCAAGCTGGTTGTGGCAAATTGTGTTCGTTGGTTAAATGCTGTCACATTAACCCATCGATAGGATTGAAAATCAAATGTTCAAGTGTTCAAATGCATTATTTATTGTTTACCAGGCTTCAAATGTGATGAAAATAGCCAAGAAAATGGCAGAACTATTTCTGGGAGGAAAAAAAAAACTCCAGGCCTTTCACTGCTGTTCTGGTGCTACATAATTTTTATGTCCTACACATGTAAACGATGGAGAAAACTAAACTTAATGCGAAAAGCGCTGTGACTGTAATGATGCGTGAGATGGCACAGCAGTGGAGAAAGGATGGGGTTCGTGGGTTCGAGCAGCTGGAGACCAGCACTCAAGCAGCTGGGGAGCTGAGAAAGCTCTGCATTGTGGGAAGGCTGTGCAACAAGCCTGAAACTTTTTCAGCTATAAGCCGTCTTCTCTGAGCCTTGCTTGTCCACGGTTTTTAAGGAAGGCAACTGCAAGTGAGGGGAAAGAAACCTTGCAGAGCAGGGATTTGTGCTGTGGCTTCCATAAGTGTGGATTTGCAAGGATGGCAAGTGTGGCACAACATTTACATAGCCTTGTAACTTTTCAGATAACTGATGATTTTTAAAAAAAAAATTTTTTTTTTAATTTTACAATTCCCAAGATATACTTTCAACGAGGGCTATGCCACCCGGTTGGGAAAGGGATCAAGACCACCCGGATTTCCCCAAACACTGACCACCATACAGACATCACACCTGCCACAGCGCAAGCTCATCTTCCGCAGAGGCAACCGTGGTTTCCCCATCAGCACCACCCAGGGTGACACACCCCCAGTCAAGAAGTGCGCCGCCTTTGCAAATCACTGCCTGTTAAAATACCTTCTGTCAGTAAAAATGAGAGGATTGGATGTTCTCTTTTGCATGGAAGGAAATTATAGCATCGAGTTCAATAAAAGGGCATTCATTATGCAAAGCTTTTCTGGGGGGAGGAAATGCTGCCATTTAAGAGAAACAGTCATAATAGTCAAATCGAGAAAAACACTATAATTACAAACTGTTACGATCAGCGGTACTATTATGGAGTATATTAAGGGGATTGGTAAACCTGTTAGCCTGTGGCAATTTTGTGCCATTAGCATGATGCTGATATATTCATATTAATTTGTAATTTCCATGGCTTTGAAACTGGAGCTTCCTCGGCTTCTTTCTGCCAGACTTGCTTTTGTACAAATTGATGCACTGTTAATAACCGGTGGTGTTGCCACACGAGGGGAATCCAGATCTTTACTGAAGAAGCACTACTGCATGACCAAATGGAAAAAAGCTGGTGTTCGGTGATTCTTATGAAGAAGGTTAGGCCCTGTGATCAGATGCCCCAGGCAGCGGCTGATTTTTAACTGCTGCATGCATTTATTTAGGGATACGTGGTAACATATACCCGCTATGCGACAAATGTCACTGGAAATGTGTAAAAAAAAAACCGGACTCTTTATAAACACATTAGCATTTGTCCCAAATGGCATGCTTTTTTATATTGCCTTAGTATAATAAAAAAAAACATTTCAGAAGATTTTGAAAATATACACTTTTTCATACAAGGGGTTTATTATTTTTGTTCCGGAGCACGGACTTCAGTGAAACTCCATGCCGTCTGCGTGGATTGCAGAGTGAAAGACATGGGCAGTGATCTTGCCAATTTCATGTCTTTACATTGTGGACAACTGAGGGAAATTATCAAAATATCTGCGTGCTTTCCGGGATGATACCAGATCACTGGACAAGCAATTACTGACAATAAACGAATGAACATATAACATTAAATGACAAACTGGAAAGTACCATCTTTTTTATTTTGGCATTTTATCATCATTTAGATGATGTCAAATTAGCCCTGTTATATGTGGAACGGGTGTACTGGACCGTCAAATCAAAATTTGATACTCAATACCTTTTTTAAGCAGAAGGAAATTTATGTCTGAGTTGAGGCAATCGTTTGAGGCAAATGTACTGTCACGTTCACGTGTCAAAGCGACACCCATGTACAATTTCCCACTTCTTAATGGAAATCTAATTTAAGACCAATTTTCCACCTGATGGGTATCTACTGAGAATACTGCCGGTATTAAAGTCATGCTTGTCAGGGTATGGAAAATTAAAACAAAAATTGTATTTAAGGTTCAGAGCATTTCATTCCTGCTCTTGGTTTCCAGCTAAAATACCATGTATGCGGAGTGTTTTCCCCATTTTGAGAAGAAAAATTGGTGCACTCTCCTGGCACAATAGACAAAGCTATTGGTGTTAAAGGTACTGGTGTCAAAAATGTGTCTCTGTATAATGATAGAACTCTTCACAGAATCAATTCTATGCAAAATGTTTAAAATGGCACACCTTACTCTAATTATAATATAGGTAATTTTGCTTAAAAATGAGGCCTCCGGTGAAAGGCTCAAATAATTCCACGTTTGGCAGGTTGACCATTTTGTGTTTTGCAGTCCTAAAGGCCTAGAAGACGATATAGGACAAATCCACAGTGGAACTGCTTACCCGTCCTTGATGCTTTGACAAAGAACGCAAAACAGACGTCACCAAGACGCATAGTTTTGCCACACGTCCTCTTCCTCACTTTCCTCAACATTTGATTGTTCTTCCGTTCCAGCATCACTGTGCGCGACAGAGAGAAAGACAGACCGTTTGTGTTTGAAGTACCTGAGAGCCACGGCTTGAGAACCATCAAAGGCAGATCGTATCCCCAGCAAGGAGGAAGAGATGCTTCATTACATAATCACAGCATCTTGTGAGACCCTTTCCTTATTCATTATCTCAAAGACACTTTGGGCTAATTTTACAAACTGAAGAATCAATTTTCTGTACATGCTGCGGATGAGAAGTCACCCGCAGCGAGCTTCTCTGAACCAAACTTAGTTCAGCAAGCAAGCGGGGCTGTGAAAACGTATTTATCCTGTCCTGACCATTCCACTGTTATTACATATTTGTGACACAGAATAGTTTCAGATCTTTAGCCAAAATGTGACATGAGACAAAGAGAACGTGAGCGAACCAATAACAGCTTTTCAATGATTACTTCATTTATTTATCCCACGGCCATATCGCCTTTCAGGAAAAGTTGCGAAAATTTCTTCATCGTATGGAAAAATGTGTTTTCCAAATTACACCTCAAAGATTTTGATTTATGCAGAATTCTTTGCAATTTTTACAGAAAAAATGCATAAACAGGAAACAAAATGTTTTTTTTTTTCTGTAGAAAAATAGCGTAATTCAATTTTTCTATGGTTTCAAATATAGTAAGAAAATTTACAGACCTCCCATCACCTCTGGTTCTTTTTTTGCTAAATAAAATGACATCTATAGATGAACAAGGATTTTCATCCACTTACCTCACTTCTCACAAGGAAGAATTAAATTATATTCGACATATTCTGCATTTATAACATACCATCCAAGTAAAGAAGACTAACCTTCCACATACAAAAGACAAGGAGCTCCTCTTTTCCACCAGCTTTGTAAAAATGCTCAGCTGCTCAATTATGTGCACTGACTTTTCTAAACAAAAAAAGCTGAAATATAATCTGCTGTATTCATTTATGCCTTAAATGCTTTCAAGCCCACTTTCTCATCCCAAGCGCATCATCGTGGAAACAGCCATTGTTCACTGGTCTCACAAGGACTACTACCGTAAATACAGTGATTCACAAATCACAGAGGGAGGTATAAAAAATACTACCTCCAACAAGCTGCTGACTTTCAACCTGAGTTGTAAAGTTAAAGGAAGAATAAATACTGCATGATTTATTGTCAAAAAATGAATTGCACTGCTGCAACCATGTTGAATATAATATAAATAATATGCATTTTGTATTAGGTCTGATCATATTATAAATAACACGGGGTTTTAAAATGTATATGAATAGCCATGAAATTTAACAAATAAATTTAAAATACTATCTATCTGACCTAAACATAAACTACCCTGTTATGGTATAAATCTGCGGTGCGAATCATGCCATAACTTCAGACATTTTCTCTCTGTGGCCTGGTTCACATGCTACAGTATGTAAAAAAATATTTCATCGAATTCAATGCAAAAAAGTTTCAAAAATAGGGAGGAACAAAAAATTCTCAAAGTTAGCAAACTTACTTTTTCACAGCACAGTAAATAATGAGTTTTAATCGGAGAAATAAGGACAAATGCATATCTACCATATAGCCAAACAGCACATCACTACACAATACCGTACGGTGTTTTTCCTTTATTGTATTTATTTTTGGGCAAGGAATTTAGGTGCAAAGTCAGTTGATCTTGGCAGCACTGGTTACATACCTCATTCACTTAGTCCCGAGGTGGACCCTTTCTTCTGCAACCCTCCAGCAGGTGGATCCTTCTCTCTGCAACTGTGGCAGATCCTTTCTGTTTGTCTTCACCTCTTTTAATCAGCCAAAAAACACCTTGTAGACCCTTTTTTTAAAAAAAAAAAAAAATTCCCCATAAACAGGCATTTCTGTACAGCCCCTTCTGCCTGTGACCTGGGGTGGGACCGCAACCCTTCGTACCCCTCACCATTGACCAGTTCTGTACTGTTGAATGTATGATGCTTTAAAGAATTTGGTCAATAGAACCACTTATGTTTAACAGAAATGCAATAAATACAATCTAATAAATTAGTATCTGACAACTGCAGATTTAAAAAAAAAAAATTTTTTAAATCACCAGTTCACAGAATAGTGACCTGTGTTGAACAGTGTGCATGATCTTCAGATTGTCTCGGCACCTGGCTGCTCTCACATTTCATCATAAAATCTTCAACAGATTAATAGAAATGACTCACATTTGTCTGCCTGTGTCCATGACTTTTGTCTGACTAGAAACTGTAAGAAACGATGCTGTTTAAAAAATGGTCAAATGCTGCATTATCATGCATTGTCTGATTAAGAAACATTCTGAAAGTAAACTTCAATAAAGTATTTTCAACGCATTACAGCATAGATACACTGAGACTTACAGCTGCAATATAAAGCAGTGATTGAAAACTCCAGAAACATAATTTTGTATAAACGAACCCTACAATGACGTAATAACCTTTCATAAATAAGTCTTCTCGCAACAACACAGAAAAGGTCATAAAAAGAAAAAATAAAACAAAACTAGAGAGACTAATTACAGCATCTCATCTCGAGATTCTTAGATCAATGGTTCTGTCATATTATTATAGTCTGAATGCAAAAGGAAATTCTACCAAAATATATTCCATTGTCTCTTCAAGTGGAGCCACTGTCTGGAAAAGACTGCAGGATGAAGGAGAGGGGCAGCGTGACTCGAACCGCGTCCTTCACCTTTATAAATAAAACATTCAAACCGCTTAACTGTCAAATTGCCAAAATACTTGTTGTCGTGGTAAAATGCGGTAAGAAGCGGGCAGCTTCCGAGACTCAGAATCCCAAAGGCATGAACCAAATTATCAAATAAGCACAGTCATCTTTATTTGTATTTTCCTGATAAAAATACAGAAAAGTTTTCAGCTTCTTTTTTCCACAGTCAAACACCACGATGCAACACTGTCACACATGCAGGCGGGTAAACTTCAAGCATTTACATATATGCAAATTAAAAACAATACATTACAGTGAGGTCAGTGCAAAACAAGGCTTGCATTTTCCTGTATATTACATAATAAAGCAGACAAAACTTCTTTTGGTCACACGGATGTAAACATGCAATAAACCCACTCGTTTTATTCAAACAAACACTCCTAATAATGAATGTAGATAATTTAATAGTTCTTTACAGCACTGTACTTTTCCACTTCTTTAAGGGCCGATCTGAAAGACAGCACAGCAGCCATTTGACACGTCGGGGGAGGGGGAACTTGAGCAACAAGGAGGTAAATCTGTAATACAAATTTGAACTCCATGTGAGGCTCTTGCCGCCTGAGAACCTGTGGGCTGCATCACTGTTACACTGACAGTCATACAAATCATATACATCCTGTGTTTTTTTGTTTAAATCTGTGAACAAGAGCTAAAGGTTCTTACTGACTAATGTCAACAGTCAATGACTCACATCCATTATGTTTTTCGGTTTTTAATCAATATGAACATAGAGAGGTGCTGGAAAAGGGCAAAAGATTATATAACGTGTGCTGCAGATACTTGTTAACTTATTCTTGGTTTCATTTTTGACATATAATCACATCTAATTGTACTTGTGCCATTTCAACGATGCTTAAATTTCAGAATGGACACGGCTATAATAAAGTACCCTTCTTAAATATAACATATAGTCTAAAAAAGGCTGCGGAACTTCAGAAAAGCAGCCATGCAGAAACGATGCTGGCTTTTCCACAGTGGAATGCAGAACCGATGGAAAGATGTCAGCGAATAAAAAGGAGCCACAATCTTTTTGAGAGAGAAGATACACAAACGAAGGTGGAAACACACAGCCAACAGATAAGCAGCACCATTTCAAACTTCAGCCTGTGATGATCAGCTCTAGTTTATCGCTCGAAAAAGAGGAACATTTTGAATTCGATTTTTCCCTTCAAAAGGTCAAGGGAAAGAATTGTTGCATCACTGCAGGGAAAAAAAAAGTGAAAATTTCAAGACTCAATTTACGCTTTGCCATCACGTCCAGGAAGTTGGAACGTTCAGTATTGAAATACTAGCAAAGTATAAATGCTGCGTAATTTCATTTCAGTTGGTTTACAGTCTGTCATCTGTTTGCCATTACAGAAAAGTCAACCGTTCAATTTTCATTGAGCAAATTAAATTTTCATCATAAGCAATAATAAACATACAATTGGACAAGTCATTAGCAAAAACAGAAGAAAAAAAACACCACGCTTTGTATTGTTTCATCTGCTATAGGTTATGTTAACAAACTGTCTACAGGTTTCCCTCGCATAATGAGCATAATTTGGTCCTGAAAACTGCTGTAATTTAAAGAAAAAGCCCTCATTACCATTGATTCCAATAGGAAACACGTTCCTGAGCCACAAAAGGTGAACCCAGTTTTTCACGTGTCACAGTAAACACTGCCGAGGACCACTCATACACACGTCCACAGCAAAATTCTTGCTTTACCTAAAGCGCAACGAAAATCTACTTGAAAACCATGTCCGTAATATGGATGCACGCACAAACTTAAAGGTCTGAAAGATATGCAGCTGAGGGACACTTTGTGGCATCTGACCTGTGCAGGACATGCCAGGCTCCACTGCCTTATGTGATGCTTGACTCCAAGGAGCATATTTTGAATTGAAACATCTGTTCTTATAAGGTGTTTCTTGTGACTTCACAGTTTGAGAAGAGAAAAAAATTACCTTTTCCCTTAACTTGGAATTCTCCTAAAATGAGCCCACATTATACGAGGGAAACCCGGACTTAACTCATTAGCTTACTAGCTTGTGATACGAATTCTGCAGTAAATTCACAGTCGTGACAGTTACAGTGATACTACTCAATATTTTTATCGCAGGGTTACAAAATCAACAACAACTGTGGTGCCAGTCATTTGTCATCAGATGTGCGATGAAGATTTCACTGACTCATAGACAATCAAGAGAGCTGAAAGTGTCCAGAGGTTGACAAATGTTATGTGATAAATTAGTCAGCAATCGGAGCAGAACAGGAAGTTATAGAAATTAAGTATACTTTATTTAAAAAATTTTTAAAGTAGTTTTAATTTTATGTACTTTGAAGTTAATAATAAAAAAAACACTGTGGTTGACTTGGATCCCAGCCTGGGAATATTCTGCTTCATGCTTGTGCTTCCCTGATTAACTCTGGACCACCAGGACCCTACACTGTACAAGTGGTTTTCAATAATTGATGGATAGAAGTGTTACACTGTATTTTTTATTTATTATAGATTTGTCTGCGGTATACAACCAGTATAACCTACGAATTAATGGGGGGTGGGTATGTTTACTATGTAGTTTTTACTGACTGTGTCTTTGCTGATAGAATTGACTTTGGATTTAAGAACAAACCGAGTAACAATTTGGGACTTCCAAACAACAGCTCTTTTCGTAAGCTGAGGAGCTAGTGTACAAGTCAGATTGTTTGTGTGCATCATTTGCAACCAGTGACATTTTAACACTAAACTATAAACCAAACGGTACACTTTACAACAAAGTTATCTACAGCCTTGCCAGGCAATCCACGGACCGCGTGAGGGACGATCGTGGGAGACTCTTGTATTAAAATCGCTTTAAACATGGGAAAGAACTAATGGGGTTTTCACCTGACCATTGGTAGAACAGCAACAGCCTGTCTCTTATCAAAATAACTGGAATATTTATGTAAATATAACTATGATATTTATATATCTTTTCCAAGTCTCAATATACTTTTCATATATTTTCCTGTGTGTCTGATACCTCCATATCATCTCTCATGTCCCATTACCTCCACTGGCTTCAAGCAAGAAAGGCAGTAGATGCAGGGAAAATGAGGAAACTGTAGAAGAATTTAAAAAAATAGCTACTATAAAGAGAGAAAGAAATAAGCAGTCCACTGGCTTGGAGCAGCAGGCGGAGAGGCACAAAGCCACATGAGCCACACACTTTCAGGCTGAACTCACAGCTCAGACCTGTCAGGCAGAAGCCCCCAGCTCACGCTGGGCAACTGAGAGACAGACACACCAATCTATTGGTTGCAAAAAATAAAAAATAAACAATCATATCAGCAATTCTAACACATTTAAAAGCCCAGACTGTTCACCCCCCTTTTTCTATAACAAAAAAAAAAAATAAATAACTACTCCACCAATTATGTCACCCACCCATCCAGAACAGTTGATGCCGGTTTGTCAGGAGGACCCTTCATTATTCGGGGGTGTTGGCAATGGAGTTGGGTGAATCCAGAATGGGGCACTTGGGTGCAATGGCCTTGTGGCTGTAATATTCCACCACCTGCTTGGGCACCTCTGCAAGGACACACTTGGCCAGGGCTGCAGGCGAGGCCTGCAACACAAAGGGCACAGCCATCTTGAGACCCCCTCTTACGAGTCCTTATCTGCAGAAACACGGCCACCAGAAGTCACAGGCAGATGTAGACAAGGCACACGAACACCTATTCCTGTCACCGGTGCAGAAAAAACAACTTGGTTTTGACGAGGGCTTTGATCCATTCACTGACTGGGCTGTGACCAGATCCAGGGGTGTCCGTTGTATGATATGTATGCTTATGAAAATACATATCTATATCTACTATATTAATCATAAATACTATTTTTTTTACCAACACAATAATGCTACCGACAGGCACACTTTAACATGTACAGCAGTTAAACAAAACAGTAAAAAACTCCCCCCCCCCATTTAGGAATTTAATTCCCTTACTGTGTCACTTAGTGTGATTATATGTCACTGCATTCTAAGTCATTAGGATTTTTATGGGCAAAAAACACTGGACACCCCTGAGCAGACAGAAAGAATATGGAAGCACACAAATAGTGGAAGCACGAAGGAAAACCTTCAGTCATCAGAATATTATTTGCATTTCCCCCATTTCTCAATCAGACACAAAATGAGTTCATAACTTTGTCTCAAGTGTGGAAATAAGACACTTGAATCAAAGGCGGTGAGATGTCACGCAGCCTTGCAAGTCTTACTCATCTGCAGCGCTGCCAATGCGGCCTCCGACAACTAGCGCCCCACCTGCCTCGCCGTGGCCCCACTTGAGTGTGATGCTATTTTCTGCGGGAGCTCCGAGGTCACATTTGTCAAATCAGCAGCAGCCAACATCGCAATTACCGAGCGAATGAAGCCCTTTGGCCCTCACTCCCGTGTAATGTGTGCTTCCAGATGAAAATCTACCTATTCATCCAAACAAAAATAGAGCAGCCTAATTTAAATTAAACAGACTCAGAGCCTGTCAGTACTGCTGCCAGTCACAGTTTATGCTATGGTGAGGAGACAGGTGAGCAGATACTGACCGTTTTGAAGTCCCTGAAAGGCACAAACTGCACAATGTCTCTCAGCACAGGCTCTCCCTTAGGGGACCGCAAGACCCCGTCGTCGCCATCCAGGATCTGCATGTCTGTAAAGTCAGCGTTGCCCACGCCCACGATGATGATGGAGAGCGGCTGGTACGATGCACGTACGATGGCCTCGCGAGTGTCCGCCATGTCTGTGACCACCCCGTCCGTGAGGATCAGCAAGATGTGGTATCGCTGGGGAGAGACGTGCCACTTACACCCCCTGTTCCATTGCGTGCCGCTTTCCTTGCAACACAATATGGTACAATGTATAGAAAATTATTTTTTAAAGCAGCTGCCTTGGTGAGTATAAGAGTAAGAGGGTTAGTGTTAAGCTGAATTTGTAATTCAAATCATCCACCCACACTAAGAGTAACATCTCAGGAAATCAATGTCCTCGGATTGACTTTGAGGTTCGCTCACATGCCACGAGGCCACTGACTCCAACGCTCCATGCATCTCCCTTGCAGTTCTGGCTTTCGCTCCGAATTAGTTTAAGAAGATATTTTAGATCATTATCGCAAAAGTTATCATTTTTGAGGAAGGGCGCAATGCTGGGAATGAAACAAAACATGACAATTGCTCTGAGGCAGAAATGAGGAGGAGGTCGTTCGCACAATCCTAAAACCATACCTAAAGCTACACAGCTGGATCAAAGCGTCGGAGACACTTCAGCTCACAAACTGCAGGGAAAGACATTAACTTTGGGGGTTCGTTCGTTCGTTCGTTCACTCGGTTTGGTTATTTCCTTCTCGAGGTCACAGGATTCTGGAGCCTATGCAGGAATCACTGAGGGGTAGGCTCGGAGGGGTATGCCCCAGAAGGTGCCCATCGCAGGGTAGCTGCACACATTCACAAACTATGGGCAATTTATAGTCCCCAGTTCACCTGAAATAAATGTTCTTGGACTATGGGAGGAAACCAGAGCACTTGAAGGAAACCCATGCAGACACAGGAAGAACTCCTCACAAGTTGGGTACGAAACTACGTCCAAACAGTCCAGGTGCTGTGAGGCAGCAGCAGTACTTACTAGCAGCTATTTATTTACAATACAGGTTGTCTGCTTAAAACAATGATACACTAGTGCCCCATAACCTAGTCTGTTTTGGTCTTAAAACAGCAGAATGAATAACAATGAAGAAATGGAGTAATAATTAATTTTTAAAAATAATGATTTCATAAAGTACCGCGGTAGTGTGTGATTGTGGACTAGACTAAGCATGACATAAGCTATAGGTCACATTTTAATAAGTGGATATTACAAAATTAGCGCACAGCAGTTTGTAAAGCAGTGTAAAACAGACAAGTCTGACAAGCTCACACTGAATGATGCAGATCAGACACATGAAAATCTGGACAAAAGAATAAATGGTATTAATAAGTGAGGACCTCGTAAGTTTAAAAAAAAAAACGCATACCAGGGGACCACATAACGGGATGAAAGCACCTGTTGGTTTGTTGTTGTATCTCCCGTGTTCTCCTCCTGTGAACTGAAAGTGTATCACCACTAGCAACCATGTGATGCTGGCAGTAATACGGCAGCTCCAGAAGTTGTGGTAGGGATACGTACCGAGGCATCTCTGGTAGTCTCCTCACGCGCCGCCTGATTGGCCAGTCTGTTTATGATGGGAGCCACGTTGGTGGGGCCATACAGCTGGATCTTGGGAAGGCAGTTCTGGTACGCTTCCACAACACCCTGTATTCCTTCTCAAGGGGAACAAAGACAGTGCTTAACTCCTTTGTGGTGGTGGGGGGGGGGTCGGAATATGAGCCTGCTGATGGAGAACACATCTGAAGGAGACACTGCCACAGTAGATTTAGGACTAAGAGCTTTAAGGCAGTGGCAGAGAGATTGTGATTAAGGGGAGCTTTTACACCTCTTTGCGTACAGAAAATGTAGAAAGACGCACTCGAGCCTCACTGCTGCTTTTCCAAGTGAAATTGGACCATTACACTGAAATGAGCACACGACAAATGGAGATACAAAAGTACAAAGCGGTTTCACAAAATGAATCACTATCTTACCTTCACATTCGTCATTGTCTGGGTTAAAATTGATGGCAAAGTCATGAGAGACCTGAATAAAGGAAAACAAAATTCTCACTAATTGTTTTTAACTAAATGATGGAAAAATCAATACCAGGGTATATGGGAAAATTTGTTAGACTGTTTTCCAGCCAGTAATGTTGCTGTTAAAAGAATAATTTATACATTAAAAATTTCTACAAATACCCACATGACATTACTTAGTCGATGCAGTTTTTCCAACACAGTTTATTTCTCACAAAATACAGCAGGATATTTTTCTGGAATAATAATGGTCCTCCAGCTCAGCACCTCCTAGGACCTCAACTAGCAACCTTCAAGTCCTATCAAATGTAATGTTATTCCATAGAATACATATTCATGTGAACATAATGTTAACAACATCATTTATCATCAAAAAAATAGAACACTAAGCTTTTTTTCCTCCTCATCAAGTGGAGCTTGGAGAGGCCTTTCCTTCACACTACCGAGCCTCTCCTGGGGTGCTCTGTGGAACAGCAAGTATGTTTCATCTTCTCAAGGTTCAATCTTACACAAACACATTGCTTGCAAAGTAAATCCCCTGGCAACTTTCTCTCAGCAACACAGAAATGACTACAGTGCCTGCCAGCTGTCTTCATTTCACATGAGCACCGTTGCTCGATTGGGTGGAACTTCTACAGGAAAAAGCAGCAGCAAAATATGCAAACAAAAAACTGTGTATAACATGAAAACTGACAAAATGACAGATTATCCAGGGGTGGGACACCCACACAGACCCTCATGTACAAAAGCTGTGCAGCTTAGGTTGCCTAAGACAGTATCAGCTGCTTAATAAAAGTACATAGCGGAAACATTCATACAGCCTCCCCTGAATCCCGCGAAACCAAAAAGACGTTAGCAAATTAACCTCGTGCAAAAACTTGGAAAAGTCGTCGCTTGTCTCCTTACCTCGTAATTTGGTGGGATTCTTGCGCCAAAACCCAGTGCTGAGAACTTTTTGTCACTGGGGGGAAAAAAAGCATAAAAGTATCAACCAAAATGCACCTTTTTCAATAATTCATTTAATTTTTTTTTCAGTTGGGATTCTGGCTAAACAGTGGATAATATAAGTGTTCGTTCCTACACATTTGTTACTTGAGTTCTCCTTTGTGACTAATATTTTAAAGGCCAAACCGCATGTAATGATTTACATTTTTCACTTTAGTTTAATATAATATTGCCGATTTGCATTATATGGGATTTTTTTTCCCCTCGGAGCTCTGCAATCTGATAACCAGATGTAACCGTTGTTTAATCTCATAATAAACTCCTTTGTGCGGGGGGGGGGGGGGGCACTGCAATTACTCACATCATCTCCCACATCATTGTTAATTCAATGTAAAAAAAAGCAATATCATATTGTGTATGTTCTCCTTCAAAACCAATTTAGTAAGTTCCAACTAGACAAAGCCACACTATAATACACTTACTGATCAAAGACACATTAATAAATTAATGTACTGAAATTGAAAGTCTCAAGAAAATTACTCAGGTTTTTGATCTAACCTGGCTGTGTCTCAAGGCAAAGATGAACACTCGACATTAGAACGTCTACAAAACAAAGATGAAATGTGAGGAAAAAAAATTAAGCACAAGTTGATTTTTTTTTTTTTACACTGGCTTCATTGAGAAGATAAAGCCACAAATGAAAATAGTCACAAGATGGAGAAGCATGAGGAACCCCGCTGAGCCTCCTGGGAGCTGCATGTGTAAAGTTACACCATTCTATCAATGACAGGAGCAGCTTGCTCAGCTCCTTAAGATCTGATGCCTTCAAGCACCCCCTTTCAAACTGATCTATGGGGGGGGACCTTTTCTCACACGGGTCAAGACAAACAGCTTCACCTTGGTAGGTTCTGACAAGTCCTTCAGTTGGACAGGAGGACAACAGCAATCAGAGAAGTCCATAAAAACTGGAAGTCTGATGTATATATAAATAATTACAGTCTAAACACGTGGAGCCTGCAAAAAACCCTTCACAGTATAAACATGTAGTTTATATTAGTCATATTGTCTTCAATTCTGCAGGTTGACTGATTGAGTATGAAATATTTTAAAAACCAATTTCATGTCTCTACGGTCCTTGAAGAACCTCTGGCTGCCCTCAAGTCCGACTTCCACTTGTCTTCACTCACTGCTAGATCTGGCTGTTTTGTCTTTCTTTCAGCTTTCAACACAACCATATTTTTACAGGGAGGGGTTGTCAGCCCCGCACTCAACTCCAAACTTGTGGGGCCTAGATGGACAATTTAGACTGACCAAAAAAGCTGAAACCTGGAGTGTCTTTGGCCTGTGGGAAGAAACCAAGAGACCCAGCGAGAACAAGCAAACAGCTCACAGACTGAGCTGACCACACCACCATGCTGCCCGAAAGCACTAAAACATTCAAAATTCATGCCCATCACACTATCATAGCTAACTGTACTAAACTTATGCACCATAACAGTTTTTTCTCTATTTTAACCACTTGTTTGCTACATAAAGATCAAAATGCTCTCAGTTCAAGGCGTATAAACCTATCAGTCTGTAAACATTCGACATCTTTTATAATCCGGTGCTCATTAGTGAACTGGAAACCGCAAACCATATTTGAAGTTCAAAACGCTCTTGTAAAAACTTTGACACTTTTGAAAGGAGCCACCATTTCTGCAGAAAACAGGCAAATCAGCCTCCCCATTCACCTCACAGCAAGACATCTGCCAAGCAAGTGAGAGCAGCTAATCCTGCTTCTAATGACTCCCGCAGGAGACGGCTTCTCGGAAGCCCTCGGATCCCCGCAGGGGGCCCGACGAGGCCTTAAACCACATTAAGTGCAATGCAAAGCAGCAGCTAACACGTCTCCTGCAGCAGCATATTGCAATGAAGAAACGAAAATGGCATAAAAAGGTAGGAGAACACATAAGGGGCAGAGAGGGCTTTTAACCATCTTCGTGAAGGGAGTGGGTTAAGGCCCCTTAGGAAGGATGGGAACTGACATCCATAATCGCTACACTTCCAAAGCCACATACTTCTGTAATGGAAAAATATTGCTTATGCTATGTTCCAGTGAAAATGATGAATTTTGCACATAATTAAAACGCACAATGCTTAATTTTAATGGCAATCCTGCAGTTACCGTAGTGTTGTATGAATATGCTTTTTAAAGTGTTATTCATCCAAAGCGATTTTGAGTTCTTTACCCAAAATCACTGCATTTCAATTTGTTTTTCACAGCAATCCAAGCAGCATATATTTAAAATGTAAGTAGTCATTATGTGATATTCAGAAAAAACTGAGGACTGTAAATACACAGCTACAAAATGGAAGGGTTTGGTAAGTTGATGCCGAATTCGAGTCATGGTGGTCACCCATGTGCTCTTCTCCTCGTGCTCCTCCTTCCACACGTGTGTTTCAACTGACATCAACTGTGGAAATCATCCAAACACACCGTGAGTTGGATTCAAACCTACACCCAAACACGCAGCTCAGGCACAAAACTACCGGCTGAGGTCACGGTCTTGCCTATGCGAAGGAGCTGCAGTAGCAGGCAGGCTTCTGTATTTCATCAAAAGATGGAATGAATTCATATTCTCAACGTTACAAGGGACAAAAAAACACATCACCTGAACATGTAAACAACATCATCATCTTGCGCTCAGTGTTAATTCTGACTCGAGAATATCTGTGCAAAAATTCATGACCGAACACAGAAAAAACAGAGGTCGGTGCTGCACAGGATAAAATGGATTTCCATAAATTACAGGAGACAGATTGAGAGGGGGACTTATGTTGCTCAGCCCAATAAAACTTAATACTTGTGGAGATGAATGCATTGGAAAGCAGATATCATTTCCTTTGGAGGTCTGCAAACTAATTTAACCTTCATTCCAGCCACACTGTGATACTTACTTTTCACAGCTGTATCTGCTAATTATACAGTCAATTACTCTCCTAGTTATAGATTCCAAACCTTCTAGTCTCTAATACTTTAATAAGGATCCCGTTTCAGACGGTCTTGACCACATATTAAAATATACTTTTTGCAAGAGGAGGATATCGAACAGCCCTTTGGATCAATGCAACCCTGCAGAATAACTGAACACATTATACAGTTTCGTGAAGAGAAGTCAGACAGAACGGCATATTTAGCAGAAGCCCAATTGGAAAAATAAATTAGTCCATCTTCACTCTTCCAGACATTTTGTCAGATAAGGGGGGACAAAATTACAGATTGTTTTATTATTATTATTATTATTATTATTATTATTGTAGAACTTAGGAGATAATACTGCAACAATTAACAAAATATTACAACAGGAAGGAAGTAGAATTAAGCATAAGCTGGACAGCTTTCAGAAGTCCTTTTAATGTTATATCACAATGAATAAATTAATGCATAGTTTTTTAATGTGCGATTAAAAAAATGTAATCTATGTTCTTATAACTTAATATAGCATATAAAACAAAAGCATAATAACTGCAGCAATCTGAAGTATAGCTGAAAGCACCACTTAAAGCACAACAAAATAAAAAGTATGATTTAAAAAGTGGATTATGTAAACAAACTCCTAGAAGCTTACTATGGTTCTTACCTACAAAACATTGAAATGTGAGACTACTTGCACCGAACCATGAAAAATGTTAACTTTTTGTTTTCTGATGCGGGGCATTTGATCGATCTGTTTATACACCGTGTTCAACACACTTGAGCTGCTAATTATGTGCTGTTTTTGGCAATTGTGGAAAGTGACAGTAAAGAACTGGTTGACAAACAGGCCTGACTGACACATGTAGTCCACTTAAATTATCCTCAATTATGCATGAAAACGCCATTACCACTAAAAAAAAGAGCTGGTTCGCACACGCGGCAAGACTGACGGACTGCTGATTACCTGTCATAGTCCTGGCAGATCTCCCCCACAGCAATGAGGGCCTTCAAGTACTCGTTCGGCTGGTAGGGGTTGATGTAGTGAAGGGAGCAGCTGTTCCGTGGGTCTCCGTTAGAAGCGGTGAAGTCGATGGCTACCTGAAACATCAGCAAGACAAAGTGACCGACATTTCACGCCCTGGAGGTGCTTCGTGCTTGGCAGTCAGTCCAGGCCCATCTGGCAAACAAAGCCGTCCATCCCATCTACTTGCCACCAGATTTATGCTCCACAGCCAGGACTGTGGCTGTGCAGTGCTTTGGAAAATACAAGGTGACTGTCTGTGAGCTGGAAGAGATTCATAGCCTTAGCCCCAGGACGACACCCCAGAGCCTGTCAAACAATTACAGTCTAGTCATTACAGGCAGATTTATCACTGGTTATCTCACACATTCGGCTCAGGGATGTCCGCTCCAAGGGCAACAGCTAAGGGGCCGCTAAAAAGGAACGCGGATTGATCGGGAGCAGTTGCCGAGAGCAAAAAAAAGAATAGATCAGTGGATCAATTATTCACTTTGTTAAGCAGCTTAAAGCGTCAACATTAGATCTTAGCAAACTACTGATGTTTCACATTGCAACACTGAAGCTCAGAAAGTAGTGCCTTAGGAAAACACCGAATGTCAGGGTGATTGTACACGGACGTTCTCGGTCGCGGGTACAAATGGACCGGGTGCCGTTTAGACAATTTCTGGATCCTTTCACATAAATCGATTCTGAAATCTCTGATATCTGCAGTTTGGCGCGGTGCACAAAAGCAAAGGACAACACGCAAGAGCGTCGTGGGCGCTCAACTCACGGTGAAGTGTATCTGGCAGCCTCCCATGATGTAGTCCAGGAAGGAGTAGACTCTGTGGAGCTGAAGGGAAAAAAAGATGTACAGAAAGCAGAGTGACAGAAGCAGTGATAAAACAAATTGAAAATGTCATAAATCGCAACCACTATTGATTTTGTGACAGTCTGATGTTGCAAACATATACAGGATTCCGCATCTCCTTCTAAATTTACTGCACGTGACTCATTAACATTGAAATGGTTCTGGCATGTGAATGTCAGCAGGATCATACATGTTTTTCTAAAAAGGGTTTTGCTTTGGTCAGGATTAGTGAAGAGAGGCGGCTGTAAGGTCTCTAATAGACTGTCCACCCAAAAGGCTCGACAAGGAGACACCTCTGTGTAAACCTCTCTGTCACATCCCCTTCCGTGAAACTGCGGCCCGAGAAGAAGAACGTGCCCTTAGCGACACCACCACTAACACCGCACCTCTCAGCATGTTACAGCATCAGGGATTCACCTTGAGATCACTAAGGATGACCACACCCGAGTTTTTGTAGTTTCTCTTCTTCAGTTTGTATTTAGGATTTATACAGTCCCAGGAGACCTAGACAGGAAGCAACAGTCAGAAAGATGAATCTGAAACCACCCTTTTACCAACAAGCAACTAGTTCTGTATCATGGAAGAACTACGGTGAAGATAGAGCCAGAGCCGAGTTCACAGAATTAGGCCCAAGACCCATTATTTACATAATATCAGACATCTTCCACACTAACTTTGTTTCCTCCAGCTATTTTCTGCATTTCTCTGAAGGTGGGGTAGAACTCGCCGATGAAGTCATGTTTACCACTGGAGTCATAATCCCACACCAGACACTGTAGAAAACAAACAGAATGGATTGTACATTTGCTTACCACCCAAAATGTTTTATATCTGTACTTTCCTTCTCTCGCCCCAAGCAAGCTTTCTGCTAAACTGTACAAATTCACGCATAAAGCGAGTCAATGGAAAACTGATTTTCACCTCCAGCAGTTTGTTGTTTCAGCAGTTTCAGAAAATCCTGTATCAGAGATGTTTACTTTTGTGCATAATCCAAGCCTGAGAAGGTACAATGTAAAAATGCTGTGAAGGTGTGATGTTTCATTAAGAATTTTCTTCTCTTTGGGTCTTGTACGGTGCCTTGCAAAAGTATTCAAACCCCACTGACAGTTACTGTATCAACATTACCTAGACTGCAAATTATACTTGTACATATTTTTCCAGGCTGTACTTTTATTGCGAACATGTTTGTTTGTTTGGGACAAAGTTCACCTTTAAGCAAGACAATGATCCTAAGCACAAGGCCAAAAACACAAAGGCGACTGTCGTACAGCAGCCCCCATCAAAGTCCTCACCTCAATCCCACTGCGAACCTGCAGCACTATTGGAGAACTGCTGTCCTCAGGCGTCATCCAACCAACCTGAACAACCTGCTGCACGTTTTCCAAGATGACTGGGGAAAAATAACTCAACAGTGTGAAAAATAGGCACATACTTACTACAAATACTCAAAGCTGTTATCGCAGGAAAGGGAGGCGCTACCAAAATATTAAAATGTGGGGTCTGATTACTTATGCAAGCAGGATATTTCCATTTTTCCATTCTCTCTAAAATTCCTGCAAACAACTTATTTTGGCTCTGACAATTCAGTGTTACAGCATACAAGTTTACAATGAAACACTGTTCTGGAAAATGTGTGTAAGTATCATTTGTAATCCTGGAAATGTCGATAACTGTCATTGGGGCTTGAATACTTTTGCAAGGCACTGCACATGAATTCTTCTGTTTTGTTTGCCGCTGTCATGATCTTTACTGAACAGGGCTTCTCCAAAACTAAAGATATATCATCCTGTAGTGCAGTAAGCAGCTAGGACTCCAAGGTGGCATAGTGGTAGGACCCAGATTCAAACTCACCTCCTGCTGTAGCCCTCTTGATCACGGTACTTACCCTAAATTGCTTGAGTCAAAACTAACCAGCTGCGTGAATGGGTATAAAAATAATTGCGAAGGGAGTAATACTGCAACGTGCAAAAGCATCAGCCAAATGAATATATGTGTCAAAACTATTTCAAAACTAACCATGAGCAATGGGATGCTCAAGTACATGGTCTTTTGGGGAAGGAGGAACTCACCTTGAGCCGCCGGTCCTCATCACAGCTGCACAGGGAGCTCAGAGACACTTTAAAAGACTCCCACACTGGGTTCAGGTTGTTCTTGATCACCTGTCGGCAGCAACAAATACAGGTCACAGGTTTGCTGTAGACCCAAAGTCCTGTTGTGCTTCACACAGATCCATATGGGCTTTTGGCAGTTCAGTTCTAACATCTTGAGATAACACACATTACTTGTACAAAGGCAGGTTAAAAGGATCTTGATAACACAGATAAACATCGTTCTTGTATAAAATCCCTCACCTCTGTCCTGTGTACAAGCTGCTCTGTTCCGTCATCGTTGATCCTGTATATCTCCAAAAAGGGGTCTGATTTACTGAAGAGGTCCTGGAAAGAGATGTATGAGCATGTACTGTTCATCAAGGCAAAACTGGCGCAATTCCATTGCACGCAGTCACTACAGCCATCTATATTAAAACTTCATACTTTGTTAAATACTGACTGTCACACCTTGTTGAGATTTTCAGGTAAAATAAAAAACGTTTGCTGGATACGAGAAACTGGGCCCACACGCATTGGACGTAAGAAGGTATGTTTAACAGAAGTTCCTTTTGACCACGGCCTGAACGTGTGAACTTCTGAAATAGTTAATGCCACATCACTTGACTGGAATAGCTGGGGCAGTTAAAAGAAAGTAGTTTAGGTATGAACAGGTACGTTATGCTATAACATTATGAAAGAGGATCAGAACCCATAAAAAATGGACTAGAACCCTGTTGGGACTTTTGTGGATTGTTGCGCAACTGGGAATGACCAGCTGTGTGGAACATCATCCAGGCAGTCATTCCCCTCCCATTAAAGAAGTCATTGGCTTGATCCGTGGGTGTGTTTTACAGGCCTGTCACCTAAACCAGAAACATCCAATAAGAGCTTCATTGGAGTCAAGGACCACTGAGGACAGACTGGACGCCGCTCTGGGAAAGACAACGGAGCTTTGGGGGTGGACTCACCTTCTGGGTACTTAAGCTTATTATACACAAACTGAGTTTGTTTGAAAAAGGCAGCATAAAGATTAATATCTCAATTTTCCCTTAATAATTAATGTTAACATTCCTCTTTCGTGTGTTTTTGCTCTACTGCGTGGGCTTTAATATCTTCTTTTCAGTGCATTAACTGCGATCATATTACTTCAGCACACATGCTTGTTTTCCACATTATTATGAAATAATTTTCGGTACCATAATGTCATGCACCATATGCTGTTTCACCAGTGGTGTAATAGGACTCACTGGGCCAAAGACACCATGTAAATGGTATTCAGTGGATAAAATGATCTCCAGGGTCACATTAAAAGTTGAAAAGCAAGTTAGCAGGGAATACTGAGAGTGCAGTGGAGCAGATCTAAACTGTTGAGTTTGCTGCCCAGGAGATGGAGCAGGGAGGCAAAATACAACATTATTAACTTGTATTCATTTTCTCCCTCTCTCTGTGAAGCACAAAATTATTTTGTGAATAGTGCTGCCTCCTCACAACACTGGGGGTGTTTGGGCATGGATTCAAATGAGTTAACGTGGAGTTTGCATGTTCTTCCCATGCTCTGGCTTCCTCTCACAGTCCAAAGACTTGCATTTTGGGCTAATTAAGTGCAGCAAAGGGGCGGGTGTGCGTCACCACCCTGCGAAGGATTTCCATCCTGATCGGTCTGTATGTTAATAGCGTGGTGCTCAGTGAGTCTGGGATGGGCACCAGACTCTTGTACCACAACGGAAACAACCTGGTTAGAAATAATACATGAATTATTATTAACACCAGAGGATAAAAATTGTACACTGGCCTGAAAGATTTTTTTCCTTTGGAAAAAGAAACTGTACTTTTATACAATTGAATTTATAACTGCTTCATTTGCTAAATGGCAGCATTTACGTTTGTCTTTTCCTGGGATATATAAGACAGATCTCAGTACATTTGCAGTTATTGAAGTGTATTATACAGATTGTCGCTAATTCATTCCGTTACAAGATCAGCCCTCTTGCTAGCCAAAAGTTTTCAGGGCGATAACCAATATTGGTCATCTGTAAAAATGTTTTCTCCACATAGATGTCAATATTCTGCTGTGCTCTTCTACTGGCAGATTGGCCCTGAGCATATTGATTTCATTGCAGAGCCTTACACTATAACCACTGCCCCCCATCTTCATTTGGATGGAAGGGGGGTGGGCCACCGCCATTTATTGATTTCTCTATTTCAACTCAGCCATGGGCTTTTCACACACGTGGCCTGTACCATCCAAAATGCTGCTTTCTTGAGACTAAACTTTACATGCATGCATTATTAAGTGTTGAAGGAAAGAACCAGAGGGTATTGGTAGGGTTATATCAGATATCACAAATGGGAAATTTGTCATGGCAGCTGGGTTATGTCAAGAGGGGAGCCGGGAAGAGAGGCTAAAAGACGGCTGAAGCAGAGAGGTGCGGGGGTAGGTGGGAGCCACCCGTGGTCACCCGGGCCAGCACTGCAGGGCGCTGTGTAGGAGAGGATGCTTGCGTCCTGTCACACCTGACACAGCCCCCCTGGGCAGAAGCCCCGGTCAGGATCTCGGCACCCGCGGGTGGGAAGTTACTTCTGATCACAATCCTTTCTTTTTACAGAGATTCACCACAAAATTTTAGCAAACAGCATCTGCTGCACAGCTTTCAGAAGTGAGAACTAAGGAGTCACGAACCCATTAAAGTGTCAGTTATAGAGCTGATATTATTACATGAAGAATATCAACAGTAACTTGTTGGATCAAAGAAGGGTGGGGAAAAAAAAATTAAATGCTACCATCCATCATAATCAGGCACTAAGGAATTAAGTTTATTTTTATTAATGCTTTAATACATCTATAAGTCCATTAGTATGAAGATGGTTATGTATCCAATTAAAGCAAACAAATAGAAATGGATACATTTAGCATAATCTAAGTCATAAATTGAATTAATTCCAAATGCAAAGCAAACTTTTTACAACAACTGTATACATTTAGATTTTCATCATGATGCAGGGCTAGGACTTATTTGTGGACTTTTCATTTTCTCAATGTTGCAATATGCATTCTAAAAATGACTGCCAAGAGCCATGCAATATCAGTCTTTATTTGTATATTTTGTAATGCTTTCATTACATTTGCATCAGGGGTTGACAGGCATATTGTTTGAATATCATTCATTCTTGCTTCGAGTTACATACACCCTCGTTTTATTCTGTCAATGCCCTCAACATTTGTTTTTCCACAGAAATAATATATTCACTCCATTTCACAAAAGTAACACCAAGGAAGTGGTTCTCAAAATTCTCCCTCATCTATGCACACTTCAAAACACCACTGATCATATTAACAGGGTGACATATTACCTTATCATCCAGCTTCTTAGCACAGAATGAAAGCTCCACATATCCATTGTTCCCTGAAATTTCCTCTGCATTCACCTAGAAAACAAAATGTCAGCCTGAGGTTCTTAAGAATTTAACTCGCCCTGCAATTTATATGCAACACATTAAATTCCGTTCCAGAGAGGAAAAACAAATCATTCAGGTTTTAGTTCTTGGAAAATAACTGAATGAATGAATGAATGAATGAATGAATGAATGAATGAATGGATGGNTTAACTCGCCCTGCAATTTATATGCAACACATTAAATTCCGTTCCAGAGAGGAAAAACAAATCATTCAGGTTTTAGTTCTTGGAAAATAACTGAATGAATGAATGAATGAATGAATGAATGAATGAATGGATGGATGGATGGAGTTAATCCCCTTGAGGAAATTAGTCGCTTTGAAATAGGAAGACAAGACAGACACCATTTCAGCTCACTTTCTCAGCTGTTTACATAAAGCATAAAACATCAAAAGAAAGGTTTATGCATTCAACCATTTCACCCTGTTTTTGTTTTTCTATCCCTGTGTTTAAAAAATGCGGAAAGACTACTTTTTAAAGAGTTGCTGGGGTTTGCTTTGTAAGGAGAACCGTTTTCTTCTTTATCACAAGGAACCATTATGCTTTACTAGTCTTTTAAAATAATCTTGCATTTGGTAGTACCATCATCCATTTTAAAAAGTCACTTTAAATCATACTTTAGACTTTCTGCTATATTTGCCTTCGAAGTGAACCTTAAAAAAAAAAAAAAAAAATTTAAAAAACCAGGGTTTACGGTCTTAAAGAACGCATGTTATGTCCACAAATATATTTTAAAAAAAAAATAAAAAAATAAAACCCCAACCAGCATGAGTATGTTAAATGTTTTAAAAGACAGCTCAATAGGACACGGTACAATTCACAATATATGTTTATGGACCTTCTATACAAAACAAAGCCAACACATAACAGAAACATGAATGTGTACAAGCAGTCTAGGCAATACTTTATATTTAACCAAATTACAACAGAGCAGTCTGATTTTCTGTGTATCGCAAAATAAAAAAGGACCCAACTGAAAAAAAAAAAAAGAGGAATTTTGTTGCAGGATTATTTTCTGGGTGTTGCCATCTCAACAATCGACCCCAAACAATCCAGAGCTTTTAATATGTAAAGAAAGTAAATGCGAAGAATGCAAGCCTTAAAGCCAAATATTAGTTATATTTTTTGCAGAGGTAGGTGTGCATAGATAGAGTCTCTTTGGGACATTATTAAAAGCACAATTTGTGCCTGCTTTGCACACAAGCCTTTCAAGTGCTTTCACAAGTGGTCAAGTGTTAAATGGTGCCGCATTGGCCAGGCAGATTGTAATTATTATCGCCATTGTAATGAATAATATCTGTTGGTCTGCATCCCAGGTCCACGAGAGAGGGAGAAAATGGCACTTGGTTAGGATCACAAGAACATTTTGCATGTGTCCATGTCTCTTTGCCAGTGGTCCATCTGCTGATTTAGTACGAGTGAGTTATATGAAAAAGAGAAAAAAAAAGGGGGGGGGGGGGTCGTTGTCCCCTCTGGCCAACACTTCACTGCTGTGGAACAGTGAAGGAAAAGACACCTTTTCTTTGTTTCGAATCAGAAAAGTGGCAGTGCCATAGAAAGTAAGGCGCTGAACATACCGTTATGGTGGATTTCCCAGCATACTTCCCATATTTCAGGAACAAAGGCTTCACCATCTTCTTCTGGGCTACAATCTAGATGCCAGAAAATGAGTAACAAAAACTCATTTGGAGCAAGTCTAACAGAAACTGGCAGTACATTCACAAAACTAAACATAATATAGTTTCAAATTACTGCTGCAAGAAAATAAAACAGTCTAAATAGAAAGTGTGCCACTGGTACTAAATATAGTAAACGTCAACACCTATAGTAGATCAGCACAACCAACAAACAGGCAAGTTGTTCGGGATGCAGATGGATGCATTCAAGACATTTTATTAACTGCAAAATTCTGCTTTAAGAAGCACTTGAACATGGTGACATCCAAGGCTTACACAGGAAAGATGTGTACAACCAAACATATGTGGAGTCCCTAGCAACTCAGTGCAGAAACTGCAGTGAGTCACTTCTCACATCATAAAACAACAAAGAAATTGCATGGGGGGGGTTTGTACAATATGTTAAACACTGAGGAGCTGAGTCATTTACTGTGCCATTCTATTATTCTCCAGAGTAAAAATACATGTTCCCATTCATTAAAGTCAAAAGCAGTCAGTAACAAAGGGCAGTTCCTCCTATTCATCTCATCATAAACATCATTTCACATTCCAACCCAGAGCCCTCATGACATCTTCAGCATCTTAATTCATTTCCAACACCCTCACATTTCAGCTCCTTTGAATACTAATCCTGCACAATGTTTGTTCTTCACAATACATTTTTTTTCCTAAATCTCATTCTGCAGTCTTGGTCAATTACATGTTTTCAGCAGCCAATGTAGATAACAGCAACCAACAATTTTTAAAAAAGCTATACAATTCAAAGTCGTGTTTAATGCTCTGAATACAAAATGCTTGCCAAACCAAGCAGTGAGGTCTATACACAGATTGAAAGCAATGAAGGACATCAGCAAGCATAATAGATTTAATTGTTAGCCTTACAGATTAATTCTCCGATATGAACACCAGGGAGCTCAAAAAGGACAAAAAGGAAGTGGCTTCCTACCTGTCCCAAGGTGCACTCCATGCCCCCCAGGAAGTCGTCGTCTCGGGTGCCAATGCTGTGTGTGCCATGGATGTCATACACCTCAAAACGCAGTTTTTGTGCCTCCTCAAAGAAGTAATCCAGAGTGAAGACCTTGGCAAAAACAGGGTTTAGGTTGCTCTTGATCACCTCGGTCCGGTCCAGCTGGTTGGGGGGGAAAAAAAAACACACCAATATAAAGAGGCGCTGAAAGCAAAATACATCACGAAGGTACACAGTCATTCCTCAACACTGAAATGAGTAGCCTGAAAATCTGACATCTTATGATCTTACCATTATGCAAAATCATTTTAATTCTCACTTTAGCATAAATGCATTTTACTAAGTTGCTTTTGTTAAACAAGTGCTTGTTGCTAAAACACTATGGGTCGCAGAGGACTTTCTCACCTCACACCTGGATCACACCCCCCCCCCCCCCCCCCCCC
>UFQX01000572.1:3810-14959 GCA_900497675.1 Arapaima gigas | reverse complement strand
CTCCCACCTGGATCACCCCCCCCCCCCCCCCTTCTCCAACATATTCATATAAGAGTTTTCTTTAAAGGATCTGAAGCATGAGATGTTTAGAAGAGATTATCACCAGTCATTTTATAATAGTAAAAACCTGCGTGGCCATATACCAAATGTTCTAAATTAAGTGCCCTGGCAGTTGAACACAGATGTGCTGAATGCTCAATTGGCAACATGATGCCATGTGACTCACAGCTTTAGAAAAAGTACATTTATGAGGCGAAGATGGTCATGACCTTCTGTTACTTCCTTGAATTTGGTTCAAGCTTGAACCCCCAACTGAAATATGAGAAGGAACCAAGCAGATCAAAAATTGAGGGACAAGCTATTCAGTTGAGAAAAGCTAACCCCGCCCCCCCATTTAAATAAGCAGGTAAGAAAACAAAACACAGCATTTTGTTTGGGAAATACAGATTACTTGCTTGAGCTCTTGTGACTCGTGGACAGGGAATCCATTTCACTCCACAGAATTTGCGGGGAGATTATGATGTTTGATATTAAGCCAGAGCAAATAATTTGATGACAGAAGTAACAGACTGCAGCAACACGGCTTAATTATCCTTCTTCAGCTGCCATCTGCTGGGATGGCTCTGTAAACAGAGCTCCGCTTGGTGGGGCCGTGAAGACACCTCTGTGACGTGCAAGTCTGGAGAGGCGACTTTAGAGGATCACCAGCCCATGACAGGCTGCTGATTTTGTACATATTCATACAGGACTTGTGTTTCATTCAACACGTAGAACTGTGTTCCTTTCACTTTGGAATGTTTTCTTCCTCAGGGAGGTACAGACCAGGGCTTTAAAGCGGGGGGGGTAAAGTCACTTGTATGCATGAAGCAAAACACAAAATGACTGATGCCAAATGAAGAACTGTATAAATATATTGGGAAAACACTTGACCTGAAGAATGTTCATTGAGATTCCTAAGAATTTACTTACGACCACACGTCAAACAGCAAACCAGCATCACCCCCCCCCAAACTACAGTTCTTAGATTGATATAAATCAGCTGAAAGGCTCAGGGTAAGAAGTAGAGGCCGATCACGAAACACCAGATGCCGACACCTTGAGCCAGATACCAAGAAGATGGGACACACCGGGAATCATTGGAAGGAAAAGCCCAGGACAGAGAAGGCTGGAGGACACCTGTTGACAACCTGTGCCCCAGGAGGGCTAATAGGCATAAGTAAAAAGTGATCAGAAAGAGCTTCTTCACATGTGCAAATGTCCTTGTGTATAAAGCAGCTCAGCAATTCAAATGTGTTGCCAATTAACATCGATTTCATGAAATATTACATTTCTGATTTTCATTGTTCTGTTTCGCCCACCTGTTTTGCATTCAGTCAGGCTGCCGTCACTGGTACCCTGGTACTCTTACGGTACAAATTATCCCAGTTACCCACCTGACCTGCTCATCATTTTGCCGTACAGTATTTACATTCTGAACACGCCTCACTTTATTTAATGTTGCACTTGTGGAAGGCAGATGCCGGTCACGCCCCCCCCCACAAAAGCATCGGACAGAGCATCAGCAATCTTTCGTCTAGCATGTAGCACCTGCACAGTTTTTACACTAGCATAGTGATTTACTAAAGAGGCATGAAATCTACATAATAAAGCATCAAGTTCACAGTCTCTTGTTAAAATGAGACTAATTTGAGGCCAATTATCTCTTTTTTTCCCAGAAGAGAAAAAACATTTCCAGTTGTCTGTACCTGTTAATATCCAATATTCTCCATCATATTAGATTCATCATTTGCCTTCAATAAGTCCCACATTCGCAGTCATTACTCTCCACCTTATTTAAAGATTGCAGTTCCAGCATTTTCCCTTTGTTCCCCATCATTGTGTTGCGCCTTTGAAAAGAATTTCATTTAAACTAATATCTACAATGCTTTTATGTTTAATTCATTTTAACACTTCAGATGGGCACAATCACATCAGCACTGGGGCAGACAAGGAAAAATACAGGCCACTGACTTAAAAATACAGGCGTTTTCCTGACACCTGCTGCAGGTAAACTAATAAATTCATAAATAAATCACAACATGAAAAAGGGCTTCAGAAAGGTTACCATCATCCTCCTGCTAGACTATATTTTAAACAAACAAACCAACCGCTCTGTATAGGAGCCCTGCAAGGCAACAACAGATATTCCCACAATTATTCAACACCTTGCGCTGGATGAGGGACAGATGAAAATGGAATAGACAAGTAAATCTCTTACAGCATATTTTTAAATTCATTATGGTTTCATCTGAGGTTTTCACACAAGATAAGCTAACCAAATTACGTCTGCATCGTTGAGCTTTTGATTGTCACATACGGGTTGAATTTACAAACAAACCAAGTTACAGATTTTGGGTCCCAGTCACGTTTGTAAATTTGGGATGCAGCGTACAGCAAAAGCCTCTGGGTTCTGCTCAGTCAGACAAGGCCGTTTTATCCAGAACACGCGATATTTACCAAACAAAACATTCCCCGTGCATAGACAGGTTACAATGGAAAACTATTATCAAAAATCTGTTGTATTATCCTCAACACCAAGGAAGCTCGGAGCCCAGGTTAAGGACATTCTAGGCAGAATGTATTTACTTACTTTACTATTCATTTATTCACCTGATGCTTTTCTCCAAAACCACTTACATTATGAATAAGTTATTTACCCATCTGAATAAACAGGAAAATTGTAACATTACAGGACCAATCCAAGGCAAACACTTTGCTCAAGGGTACTACAGGAGGTGGCATTTCAATGTGAGTGCAAAGCAGTGGCTGTAACCAATATGCCACCTGCTGCCCAGGTACATACATCTAAGAAGTTTCTCGTTACTCATTTTGAGAAAGAACAAGTCCGAGTCTTCTGGAAAGAGTCTTCTGCGTCAAGAAATCTGGGCCTACAGCTGCCGGGAGCCACAGCTGGGAATGGAAGGCTCACCTCTGCCCACTGACCCTCGACCTGTCCCATGAGGATGACGCAGGGGTCTGACTTGTTGAGCGTGTCCCGGTCTAGCAGAGCCTTGCAGGAGACCCGCAGCTCTACCTTCGACAGGCTGAGGGCGGCCGCAGGGCTCGTCAGGTCTTGGGAGTCGTTCATTGTGCCACAGGGTGTCGGAGTCCTGCAAGAGGAGGTAGGAGAACTACAGTCAAACATCAGTGCTGGTGGGACCTACAGGCATAGTTTGGAGCTTCAATGTCTCCTATCCTGGAGGAAACCATAAACAGAGAAAATTCTGGAGGAAGAAAGCTTGAAATGTTTTCCTTCTCAGATTCTTAATCCAGGGGAGGGACATCAAGGCCTCTTTGCAAGATGAGCAGCATCTTCTGTTTGGGAAAAAAGGTCATTCAGGATGAATATTGCTTCTCCCCGAGGTGGGAAGGAGTGAACTGGAATGAGGGAATTAACCCCGATTAGATCCTCTCAAGGGCCCATGGAGGAAGTCACCAAATATCGAGATGCCAGCATGTTTGAAAAGAAACAAAATAAGGCCCGATGTGTCTTCATCTGTTCAGACTTGTGAAGGAGGTTGTGGACCATGGCTAATACCACACTGTCTGTATGTTCACAGCAATACCTGGATTAGATGGATAAAAGTAGAACAAAACAGCCCAAATTGGAGTGTTACTGTACATTATACCTTGAAAAATTAGTCATGTGCCACATAATTACAGCAGTGCAAAGAGGCTGAACCTTTTACCTTTGGTAAATCCCCATTACAGCATCTAAATACAAAATTTATCTGCATTTTCGTTTATCCCATCTCTCGTTCCTCTCACCATTTAACCTACGCTATAAACAGCGTCTTATGGGTTCAGAAGAGTCTTCAGAATCTTAAAGATGGTGTGTAAGACTAGTAAACAATGTCATCAGTATAATTTAGAATTCATACTAGCATGTAAAATTAATCCTCCGCTGCTGCAATGAATGGACACTTGACAATCCCCTAATTTGCATAAAGAGGGATAATCTCCGTTGCATAACTGAGGGAGCAAGGAATTGGTTTAAGATGCCTACAGTATGTATGAATTCTGTAAGGATTCTTGTGAGTAAGTTATTAAGTCAGGCCCCTTTCCGGCCTTGAATTTACTAATCCAGTTTCGGCGCTTTGTGTCGAGTTTTTACATAAACGCCGTGTGGACCCACACACTGTTATCCTCCACCGGTGACCGTGCGAGCCCCTCCCCCCCTGCGGCCCAGCGCTTTCACAGGGGGTCTCAGGAGTACAGAGCGCTGGACAAGGTTCTTAACTCGCGCATCTGTGGAGGAGCCTCAGCAAGTCTGTAAAAAATAATACAGCAGAACTAAGTAGAAGTAAATAAAAGATTAATATGCTATAATGTGAAGGCAATCTTTAGTGAATAAACATTGTTTTCCAGGAATTTACATATGGACGTCTGGCCTTGGGAGTCCTCAGTCTTTATCAGATTTTTAAAGGGGTCCTTGGCCTGGACAAGGTTAAGGACCAAACAAGACGCCATTTTCACCTAAAACAAACCCGGCGCCCAGTGGCTCCGCACCTCCACAACCCCGACAAGGAAGAGGACAGAACTAAAACATGAACATTAGGGGAAGCTCTAAATGTGGGAATTTATAGCCATTTATTCTGAACTGTTGCTCCTCAGTTTGTGAGCAATTCAACTGACATTTCAATTTTCAATAAACTAAGGTACTCTGAAGTACTCCGGGGGGGGGGGGGTCATTACCTGGCCATTTTTACGGTTTTTTTTTTCCCATAAAGTATTTCAAAGAAATTTTGCACCGGACTTTCTGATAAACGGAAATGAATATTTACACCCTTTCTTCAGTTATCAAAAAAAAAATAAGCATGTGTTTGTTTTTAAGTCAGAAACGGCTTTTTGGCGGATCGATGCGGGCACCCGCGAGCGAGCGAGCGCGCGCGCGCGCACACACACACACACACACACACACACACACACACAATTCCCTTCAGTAAATGCAAATTTTCAAAAAGCAAATGCAGGATTATACGTGAATGAAGTAACACCGAGAGAAAAGGCAGGACGCTGGAACTACCACAACATTTCATATTCACGTCCTCAAAGTGACAGCGGAGATATAACATTAAACCGTTTCAGATTTATGTTGCAAAAATACTAAATACTGCATAAATACCTCGCATGTCGGCAATGTCGTCCACCTCTTACCGCCTTTCCATCGTCCGCTCGGTCTCCCGCCCTCGCTGGTCCACAAACACCATCCAGTCACGTCCCCCGTTAATTGTTCACATTGATAAATAATGGCGCCAATTAAGCCGCTCGTGCCTCCGCGCGCAGCGACACAACCCGCGTGTTTTTATTCACTTCCATCCACGTCACTCTCATCGCAGCCAAGCGCAAAAAGAGAAACTTCACCATTTTTATTACAAAGTACGATCACGGCGGTCCTCTGAAGAGGAAAAACAATTTACACTCCATTTCGTTCATTTTACGTACCTAAGCTTCTTGACAAATAAAGGGAATACACACGTGCGATTAAATAAAATAAATGTATATAATGATATACAATATTCATGCAAATGAGATGCTCACCAATTACCGCCGCTTAAAAATCCGCTTTTAAACTGCGCCTTGTGCGTGAACGCGAAGCGCGCCCCCTCCTCCTCCTCTTACCTGCCGTGTCCTCCGGAACGCGCACCTGGTCCGGCGTGTCCGCCGCCACGAGTTCGGGACTGAAGGGACTGACGCGGGATCGGCGTGAATGAACCGGGTACATCTGCACCCAGGTCTGGTGGGCGCGGCGCATCGGCCGGCCGCTAGAGGGCGACACCGAGGCGGCCGAGGAGAAGCAGCCTAATAATGCGAGTGCGAAGTGAAGGCAGCCGCCGCGGTTGTTCACTATCGTTGCCATCAAATCGACATTAAAATAATGATTAACACGACTGATAGAGCAGAAATAGTGTGCGGGGTTCTGCTTTCCTTCCGACCCTTAATGTTATTCATCTTTACATCGTTCGAGAATTAGCTGTGCAGTGATTTGCCCAGTTGTACACCAGGGTATCCTTACTGTCTCAGTTCAGGGAGGAAGGTGGGATTCGAACCCGGACAGCTTCCCTTCCCAGGCAATAGCCCTAACGGGGGCACCTTCTGCCCCATGCAAAATTATACTGTCAGGTCAGATTTCCCTTTTTACATTACATACTGTTTTTCCCCAGATTCACCATAATTAATTCCTTAAAAGGAATTAATCTGGATTTAGAAAGAACAAGTCCAGGCGATGACACACTGCTGCTAAAGCAGACCGAGGGGTCTTTGCGCAGAGCCTCAGGTGAGACTCACTCCTGCTCACCTGCACGGGGAATTAATATTATTACGCATAGATTTTTGTATGGGAAGAAAAGAGATTTAATAAAAGCAATAAGGGGAATTAGTGCCAGACAGGAGGGAACAGGAGGTGGGGGGGACACAGATTCCTGCATCCGTGTCTTAAGCCAATGATAATTTGAACCACACACACACACACACACACACACACACACACACACAGAGTGTTGAGACTGAACTAGTCATAATACACACTTGGTTCTAACAATATAGACCTGATTCTGAAGGGTGGGGGTGGGGGTGGGGGTGGACGGGCTGCATGCGAAGCTACTTTCAATCTATCAGGTTGGCTGTTTGACAGGTCGGCCTGCGGTCCTCAGGTGTCACCCTCTCACACCCCTCCCAGGACACACACACACACACACCCACTCACCCAGGAACAAGGAGCGACAGCAGATTCTACATGCAGTTCTGTCCGTTCTAGTTAGCAATAGCGCTAGTTAACACCAACCGCCCACGGGCCGTCTATCGAATGCCACCAGTCATCACCGTCACACTCGGCTTGGTGACCAAGCGCCGCGTGGATCTTGTCTTCATGACACAATGCTTTCATGTTCCACCGATAACACGGCTGCTTGGTGACAAACACAATGTGGCCCATCAGAAAATTCCCACTTGTTTGGCAATAAGACATACATTTTACAAAACGCTGTATTTACATTTATATGGAAACGTCTCAAGCATCTACAAGTTAATTTCTCTGCGGCTCCTTCCAAATGTTCATGTCCGCACACTTAATGAGGGCTGTTTTACATCCACATCCTTGTCAAAAAAAACCCTGCGAGCTACAGCTAATTCAGTGCGTGAAGTTTTTTTGCGTGGTCTTCTTCAGCTCACCAGCAAGTCGATCTTTTTTTAGAAGCGACGGTAACAACACATCGGATATCGACTTTGTTCACTTCACCGAGCTCTATTTATAGCCCCACTTTCTGCACAACAAGTGGCCTGGGGGGGGGGGGGGGGGGGAAAAAATTTTGAGGGGGGGGGGGGGGGGGGGGGGCAGAAAATTTGTACCCCATCCTTCAGCCACCCCACTTTTCTTACTTCTGACAAAATGGAAAATGTACTGAGAGAAAAGAGCAGGTAAAAAAATAAATAAATAAAAAATAATCTGTCTGATGAGAAAAAAAATTACCACCATGTTCCAGAGTTGGTAGGAGCGAAGGAGATGGTGAGAGTTTTTTTTGTCACTGTGTCACTAGGCTCTCAAGGTGCAAAGAAGAGAGAGAGAAGAAAAAATGTGGCATTTATTTCCAGTTTTGACATTTTTAGCTTCATGATGATGGATGACTTTTACAGGCCAAGCTAGCGAAGAGCACTCATGAAGCAGTTTCAGTGAGCTGCCAGTTTATTAGGTACACCCCCCCAGCTTCACAAAAATTGTGCATCGCATCATGTGTAGAAATTCAGCAGACCGGCATTTGTCAGAGGTGTTCAGCCAAGTGTTACAAAGGGCAAAATGGTGACCTGGACTGATAGTTGGTGCTGGATGTGCCAAAGTGCTGGTTCTAGCTTCTCCATTTTTCTCAACCGTTTGAAGGCTCTACAAAGGAATCAAAAAGCACCAGTGATGCACAACCCTGTGGACGAAACCAGGTTGTGGATCAGAGGGGGTCAGAGGAGAACGGGCAGATGGGCCACAAGCAGGCGAATCACAAACAAACTCAACTTGTGTGCAGAATGTCGTGTCAAATTTAGTCTCCAGTCCAGAGATCCACAGCGTTTAGGTTTTTGCTCTGAAGATGATCCCAAGTTGCTAAAACCGTTTTTTAATGTCATTTTTTCTTAAGGAACAAAATTTGTCCAATTTGTGCCTCAATGTGCTCCCAAAAAGGGGGGAAAAAAGAAAAAAAGAGTGTGAACATTTGTACAGTAAAAACACCTAAACACATAAGATAATGAAATAAAGGGATTTTGACTTCATTGTATGTACAAATGAAGTCATTACCGCAGTTTTCATTTATTTCCATCTGGGTTAATTGTTAATTATTTTGCTTTAGTGAATTCCTACCTAAAAATTGTTGTTTTTTGGAAACCAAGCTCTATTCTATTTGCCTGAAGTCCAGTTCCTCCACCTTCGGCTGGAACCGTTTCTCACCTGCTTTGGTGCGGTAGAAACTGATCATAATATTGAGTATTACGTACTCTGCTAAACAAGCCGACCAAGATCAATATATTACTGCACCGCTAACATCCCTCTTCCGTTTCCATATCTATCAATAAACTGTACAAAGATCTATCAGTCCACCCCTATGGAAACACTACACCTCTGATCTAGAAGACACAGAACCTGGATTGTCAACCACACATTGTCTGCCAGCTTCTTTCATAATAAAAGCGAACATGTCGAAGAGCTACCGCAAATAGACAGGTCCTGAAGAGGTGGATGTTGGTGAGTTTTACGTAAGACTCCCACCATGTTCTCCCACTGCCGCTGCCTACCAAGTGTGAATACCTACCAATGGTGAGCTTTCATTCAGGACCTTTCTGCTGTGGGAGTGCCTGCACTTCGATCTCGGAGGATGTGGTAGACCTCAAACCAGCGCTGTTCAGGCTCTTTTTGGTGATGGCCCCCTCAGGATGTACCCCCTATTCTGTGGCACCCCTAGTGAGGTTTTTTTTTTGTTTGTTTCCCCAAAAACTAATTGAGCAATAAAGCAACTCAAAACATCTGTCAGAGCCAATGAAAATCCATTAGATGCTGGATGGGGGACACCTATGAACTAAGGAACTGATGCAAAGCAAATGGTAGCTATCAGTCGTTTACTTTAGGTTTTTTGTTAGCCGTGTGTGTAGCACCTGTGACAGTGACACCCCACAGGGGGTAGTTTCATAGGCTGGTGTTCTCTGACTCCAGACCACAGGGATTCATACCAGGATAGATGTTTTAATGATGATGGACAGATGGGTGGATGTGTAACAGAAAAAAAGAATTTGGTTTAAAAAATGACATCTTTCCGGAAGTGGATTTTTGATAATGAACACAATCGACAAAATTAGCACCAATGCTCTGGATGAAACCACTGGAGTCCACATCTTCAGGGTCCGATTGAAACCATTAGCGTGATGATGCTCGAGTCCAGCAACTGCCTGTTGACCTGCACGCACCACACCTGTAGTGCGCCTTTGGTCGTCCTCCCCGCACAGGACAACACACCCATTCGCAGCAGAGGGCGACCCGGCATCACTGATTCTGCACCAGTGACAAACATCTTGTCACATAAAAAACCCATTAAAATTCATGAGCATAACCAGTGACACCTTCTGTGTCGTCACTTTGCTCGTCTTTCTGCCTCAGCTTCCAGCTCTTCTCAGGCACCTCCACCTCAACTTGCCTCCAGACACAACCAACTTGGTTGACATTTACTCAGCTTGCAGGGAGGACCTTGCCGTTACAGTGGTGATCTATTAACGTCAAGGATGGCACCAGATGCGAAGCCTCCAAATTACAGGTGGCTGGGAATGGTGTGTAGATCAAGTTCACAGGTACGCAGAAACAGCAGGCATCGTCACCTTCACATCAGCTACATTCATCAGTTCACCGCAGTAGCTAGAAAACATCATCGACCCCCATTCCTCACAGAGCCAAATTACCAGCAGCAAAATTCAGCAAAGGACAAGCAGTGCAACCAGAGGCTCTAGCTGTAAATTTCTCACTCAGCCATATGAAGCACTTTCCTTGCTTAGCTCCTCACTTTAAACACAAGTGAACCAAATTAGTTTACGAATGTGTGAATTATACTTTGTCATCTTAAACTTGCAAGCCTAACAACCCCGAAGGAAGTGGAAACGGTAAACAAACGCCGGTGCCTGTCAGCGCTACTCTCTGCTCCACCAGGCTGCTGTTGCCACCCTGTGGAGTGAAGTGAATACAGTGAATATTCCCGTTTATGCTGTATCCTTCAGGCCAGCACCTTTCCAAAACTTGTATACAAGGTCATGCAGCACGCATGAAAACTTCCCGAAAATGCAGAAAGATACAACTTCATAAAATGACCAAAGGACAATTTTCAAACATTTAAAATTGGAACAATCATACAGCTACCTTGCCCTTTTTTTAAAAACACAAATTACATACATGCTTCATTTTTTGCTGTTACTTTTTTATTCAGAAATATTTTGACAGTAATTTTATTTTTTCTTCTCCACATCCTGCTCGGCAGCCTCCTTGGCCCTCTTGGCACGAATGCCAAAGAGACGAGCGTTGGCGCGAGCCATACGCAAGCTGGCAAAGGCCTTGAACTTCTTCTCCTCCTCAGTGATCACCCGGGCCTTCTCCTTCTTGTGCACCTGCAGAAAAATTCATCATCAGTTAAAAGAACTGCTTTACAAAAACACATGAAAACATGCAGTTTTAAATGTGCAAAGCAAGTTTTAATTTAGAAGACATTAACATCGGTTCATTTCAGAATACATACGTTTTTGATTGGCATGACAGGTCCAGTGAGCTGTGTGGCCATCTTGAGCTCCTCAGGCTGGAGAGAAACAAACATTTGTTTAAAAATCACAGTTGCAGGACTAAAAAGTAATAAGTAAATCAAATGTAAATGACAGAAAAAGGAAGTAAGTGAAAAGTAAATACTGTAGAGAACCTCCCTTAACTGAGACAATTCAATAAAGCCAAAAGGACCAGATAAACATACCCTTGTCAACCACATTACAACTCAAAACAATATATATAAAATCTATGCATTTTTTTTGTGAAAGACATCTCTTAACTAAAGTAGTGTGTGTGTGTGTGTGTGTGTGTGTGTGGGGGGGGGGGGGGGGTGCTGGG
>UFQX01000571.1:190000-319687 GCA_900497675.1 Arapaima gigas | reverse complement strand
CTACCTGTACTTCTCAACACACGTTGAAGTTGCATGTCTAACACTTTTGCACAGTACTGTATATTAAAGTATTCATACTGAAATCACCTTTTTTCAAGTCAGATGTGCATTTACAGTGTATTTATACATGACAGAACAAAACAAAAAAACAGTCAAAACAAAATTTAAATGACAATATTTTAAGAAGCACAGCAGTCAAAGTGTGGAACCCATTTTTACTTTGAGATAAAATCAGATTATATCTGACCAGATACTATTCAATTACTTACCAAAATAAGGGCACATAGTCTTGTATCAGGCCTCACTGTGAGGTGGCATCTTTTTTGGTAAAATAAGCCCAATACTGTGATTTGGATTTACTTTTTCTGTCTATATGTTATGCCAATGTTGAAAAGTATTTAAAAAGATGCTTACTATTCAAGTTAATGGTTGGTTGATTTTTTTCTCCATAATGGTGACATACAGCTTCTTTAAATTAGTCCATTTACATGTAGCAAGTATTTGAATGTAAATCTTAAGAGCAAGGAAATGAGATGATGTCTGTCTTCTCTACAGTGCCGAGTGAGGGGAAAAAGGAGTTGCAGACTGATGCTATAATAACACTGTCATGGAAACATTAATATTTATAATTCTTATAAATCTTAGATTTAATTGTACTTTCAAGTTTTATTGCTGCAGAACATCTGTCAGTATTTATTAAAATTCCTTTGTTCAAGATAAAAATAGTAGGCCCAGTTTTACTGGTTTGGAGGTGTACCTCTTACGGTTAGTTCTTATTCCTTTCCTGTCACAGTGATAGCTGTGTGATATAAATCCATCATTTAAAAAAACCTGGGTTAGCAAGCACTTTAACAAATTGGGGCAATGAAGGGGAACAACTTTTTTTTTTTTTGAAGCTGAAAAATAAAAGCAATTATCTTGTGCTGGAATTAAAATAAAGCACAAGAAAAATAATTAATGTGAATATCTTTCCTGCTAATGGGCGGCCTAACCATCTGATCAATTATTATCCTCGACCAGAAAAAAAAAATAACTGTTTGAAATGGGCCATTAATAACAAAACACACCTGTTTATGAACAGGAACTAAGTGAAGGTTGGGGCTCCACGAAGCAACCTTTACGGGTGGGATCTGCGAGCACGTGTGCGATTACTCACCTCTCCAGCTACCAGCCCCCAGTCCCTCCCCTACCTTCTCTGTAGCATCAGAGGTCCTGCAGAGCTGGGCTGTTAACAGCCCCTAGCAGGATTTCCAAGGCCCCAGATAAAATGAAGTCCTTATTAATATGCAAAAACATCCCATGAGAGGATGCCTTTTTAACGTATCTTTAGATACATCTTTTAGATATATCTTTCATAAGCACTTCTTTTTGAAGTGATGGTGAAAACAGAAACATTCTGACTGGAGTGTCGCCGAAAATGCAGGTTAATGTAAAAAAATCCGCTGTTTATCTCAGCGCCCAGATGGCTGTCGGTTAGCAAAATAGGAAATTATAAATAATTACAGCTTACAAATGGTGCTTTTCCATGAAATTCTAGTTGACTTTGCATGAGTTATTTTTGGCCCATGGGAAGAAAAACTTACTGGATCCTTTAAAAAAAAATCAGATCTATTAGAGTGGAACATTCATATAACATCATAAAATTTGTTTAGAAACTAAACAGGCAACTGAAACATCAGGATTTCACATTGGAACGCAATTACTTTACTAATCATTTCTACTGTATAAACGGGTCAGTCTGTAAGCTGAGAAAAGCCCTTCAGATAAATGCATCTGGTAAGCAATCGATAAATGAAAGACCAAAATTGTTTTGTAATCTAGCCCTTAGACAGCAGTTATGTTTTGAGCTTTAAAACTGACATTAAGTTTTGTCCAGACTGAGTAAATTCAAATGCTTCAGAAATTAATGGAGGCACAACACTATACATCACAAGAGTACATACGTGTGCAATTTTGTAAAACCTGCAGTATTATATCAACTTGTCCGATGCCTTTTGAGGTGAGGAAACACACCGGACCTTGTTTACATCAACTTCCGCAACGCATGCAAGATTGCCACCTGAGACAGTCTACCCACCAACAACGATGAGTCGGCCTACGGAGGGGAAGTGGAGTGGGTTGTAGCCTGGCGGAAGATGAGAATCTGTCTGTCGATGTCAACAAAACCAAGGAGATGATTGTTGACTTCAAAAGAATTTAAGATGTTCACACTGCCTTTGGGGCTCAGCAGTGGAGCTGGTGCACAGTTTCAAGTTCCTACAAGTCCACATCACCATGGAACTCTCCTGGAACCACAACACAACCCACCTGGTGAAGAAGACACAGCAGCATCTCCACTGCCTAAGGAGATTGAAAAGAGCTGGATTTCCACATCCCAGCCTATTCAACATCTACAGATGTGCCACAGAGAGCATCCTGACCACCTGCATCGTGGCCTTGTACAGGGAACTGTGCTGCCTCTGACCAGGGAGCTCTGCAGCAGGTAGTGAAGACTGTCCAGTCCATCACCAGGACTTCTCTACCCCCATCCAGATGACCTACAACAAGCATGGTGTCAGGAAAGCTCATACAGTCCCTAAAGACCTACAGTACTGTGCAAAAGTGTTAGGCATGCAACTTCAATGNTGAATACTTTAATATACAGTACTGTGCAAAAGTGTTAGACATGCAACTTCAATGTGTGTTGAGAAGTACAGGTAGATTCTTATCTACCATCAGGGAGGTTTCTGGTTGGTCCCAAATTCATTCTGCAGCCTGAGAATGACCTCAAACACCCAATCTCAGTCATACACAACTATCCGGAGCAAAAAGAAGGAATCCTGCAACAGATGGTATGGTCCCCACAGAGCCCTGATCTCAACATGATCGAGTCAGTCTGGGAGGACATGCAGAGATAGTCAAAGTCTGCAGAAGAACTGTGGCCAGTTCCTCAAAATGTTTGGAAGAACCTACCGACCTCTACCTTAAACTGCATGCAAGTTTGCATAAGAGAACTGATGCTGTTTTAAAGGCAAAGGGTGGTCCCACCAAATATTGATCCGATTGAGGTTTTTTTTGTCTACTGCACTTTTTAGAAGGTTTATTGATTAATAAGTATTCATGGCATTATTTTTGGAACCATCCTCGCTTTATAGCATTTTTCCCACAGGTGCTTAAGACTTTTCCACAGTACTGTATCTCACGCTCTCCACCCTCTCTTTTCACCACTGTTGTCTGGAAAATGCTATTGCAGCTTGTGGGCCAACCCCACCAGGCTTAGGAACCGCACAGCTTAAAAAAAGTTTATTTATACAACAAGTTATCTAAAAACAGAAATAGCATAACAATTACAGCCATGTCTAAAAAAGTCTTTGACACATCTTTTCTTCTCAGTTCTTTTTCTCCACATCTGCAGCTCTCTTAGTGCCAGCACTTTTTGTTTGGGAATATCTGCCCAGTCTGTTCTAACACCTGACACTTTGAACCACTGCAGGCTTTTGTCAGAGGGAGAACAAGCTTTCTTACACACAGGATGCAACTGGCTTTTACCTCAGATCCAATGTTTGAACCCATAACTTTCTCTAGCATCCGCTGCAAGGTTATTTGATATGCAAAATAGTGACACTAATGTATATAGTTAACTCCTTTTTCACGATCCCTCTGCAGTATATTGGCACTGGATGTGATATTTGAGATGCCTGTATTTAATGCGCTCATTACAGAAATGTTTGTGTTCTCATTCTAACCTTAAAGACATATTTAATTCAATTCCTCAAAAGTGTTCTATTATTACTTTATAGCGTACCCAATTATGCTATATACGTGGAATAGTATATACATGGGCTTTTTGGTATTATTAAAATTGAAAATAAACATATAAAGACTTTTTTAAGTTTTATTTAAATTGGTGAACCAAATATTTAATGAACTGTATAACACCTTGCCAGTGTCACGCCCCCGGGTCCGAGCGCCTGACTCCTGTCCCGCCTCCTCTGTTCATTGGTTCATCACACCCGTTTGTTGTTAGTTCAACCCTAAATATACCTCTGTCATTTCCAGTCCTAGTCAACTCTGGTGCCGAAGGAAACTTCTTTCAGTCCCACCTGGCCCAGCAGTTGGGCTTCATCACAGAGAGCTTCAATACACTCATGAGGCTGTTGACTCTGGATGGAAGACCCATTGGTGAGGGCCTCGTGTCCAGCATCACCCAGCCAGTACGGATGGACTCGAGTGCACTGCACTCCGAACTGATATCCTTCCTGATAGTAGACAGAGCTGATTATTCCCTAATTCTGGGTCTCCCATGGTTACAAGAACATACACCTGCTCCGTCACAATGCCCACCAGACAAACTGTATGTACCCCCGAAATTTCGAGATCGCCTCGTCACTTGGGCACATTCGTCCCTATCCTCAGGCCACCCAGGGGAGTCAGGCGCTCGGACCCGGTGGCGTGACAGCCAGAAAATAGACTGTTCATCACTTCAGCTTTGTTTTTAAACGTTGCCAATGTTACCTGCATCATTTTAAATGTAATCTGTTTGACAAAATTTTGTCTTTTTTACGCTGTGCATCTCTGGTACACAAACTTGCTTCATATTTCTATTGTAAAATATCTGTCTTTTTTGTTTTCCTCTTCCTCACCATTATGATTTAATGCAGCATTTTCGTGGGCGCAGGAGCATTAAATGTGATTTTTCACTCCATCTGAGACATAAGATGTTTGAGCTTTATTGTTCAGCTGGCTTCAGAGTTGCAGTTACACCGTCTTCGGTGTTAGTGTCTGGCAAATTAAGGGTAAACACTGACTTTGCAGATTATTCCATCGAAGACTAGTATTAATATTGTCTGCACAGACAGTTGCTCCACCTACACTAAGATTAAAACTTCACCAAAAAACTTAACTCTGGCAACATCAAAGGAAATACCCATTTTCAATTCACTGCTGGATCTAAGGAATTAGGATAGAGAGCCCTAAAGCCCCAGAAGCAATATATTCTGTGTCCAGTCCGAACTTTATTCAAGAAACTTTTGGGAAGCTTTATAGAGGATTTTGGTTTAAGAGTTAACGCTCTTAAAGGTTTAAAATAGTCTCAGTGAGGAATAAAGAAATCTATTTAGACCTGGAATAAATAACTGATACTCAGGTTTGCAGCCAGCATTCTTTGTTTAGAGAAAATGGAAAAAATTAATTTTGACAGATGATTGTCAGAGACATAAGAGTGGGCTGTGATGGTTTATGGCAATGGCTTCTGGACTTTGCGGTGTCTGTGATCTGCTGCAACTGTGAATCTGATTTTGCACAAATGCAATAGCCAAGCATGAGCTAAGAAGTGACTCTGCACAACAAGACATTTTCACCACTGTATTAAAATCTTGCTTTGTACAGGAGGCTTTGAAAATAGTCTGCCAAAATAAATTTTTCATATACAAATCCAGTGCAGGGCAAAAATCATTTTCAGTTTGTTTAGAAGAATAAAAGCAGGGGTTTTTGGTATGCGACACCATATAACTTCTCAAACGGGTAAGAGGGAATTTGGCAAGAAAGATGAGGGAAAACCTCTCTTTGCAATCATACATCACCTTCACCTTAAATAAAGTGTAAAATTGTGCAGTAATGTTACAAAGATATGTTTAACGTCCTGTTCTTATGGTGAATGTGAAGAAGTTAAGAAGAATAGAATAGCAGAAACCAAATATATAACTGTTTGGGGTGTGTAAAAATAAGCAGTTATTGGAAGCATTCTGCATCGGAATGTTTGTCTCCAAGAAAACTGCTTAAATGCTGTATAGTTGAATTTAGGAAAAACCTTGTGGAGAAAAAAACATCCATTCATTCACTTTCATCAACTACTTTTTAAATTTAGGGGCTGTGGCGGTCAACAGCCTTGGAAGTATCGGGACATGAGGCAGGACACACCCATACCAACTCTGTCACAGGGCACCCACACACTCATCCACACACACTCATCCACTCACCCACACTTATTCACTCATACTCACTCATTCACTCACACATAATCACGTCTTTATACTACTGGGAGAAACACAGGGGAAATTGGGTAAAATACAAAAAATTCACACAAAATGAACCAGATTGAAACCCAAGTCCAGACATATGACCAACGTGTTTGGTATTTACTGTACCACTCAATTATTCATAGATCTTTTTCAAAACTTTATTTATTCGTGCTGTTCAAAAGTTCTGCTGACAAGCATATACACAGGGTTTTGTCCCAATTTGTCATAAACACTTCTAATATATAGCATGTAAATATAAATTGAGTTGGGAGTGGATTAAGCTTTTGAACTTTATGAAGAAAGCTTGAGGGAACTGACTTCTAGTGATCACAACTTCAGTAAACAGTTGACTTTGTCGACCGAATTCCAACAACCTTGGAAAGGAAGATGATATTCTTTCATTTAACTGATGCTTTCCTCAAAGGCAAATCATAGTTTTTTACTCAGTAACTAAAAAAATGCTTCTAGTGCAGTACTTTGCTGAAGTGTCTAGGAGCAGACAGGGAGAATAGAACCGGGAACCTTCGAGCACAAAGGCACCAACTCTAAACACAACACTAGCCACATCTCACCACCTTGCATTACATCATTACTCATCCATTACTCATACCTTTATTCTCCAGGACATGAATCGCAAAATTAATCTCAATGAAGTTTAACACTGATACAGACAAAAGTCTGTATACAAAGACCATGGTCTGTTCTGTAAGAGAATTGCTCAGGGTTCACAACAGACATTTCTGTGATACCAGAGATGCCATGAGTAGTGCTGCATAATAAGTTGTGATCATGAGCATCAACCTCAGAAGCCCAGCCAGTTATTTTCCTATTCTGCATTTCTTTGAAAGGACCTGGAAAAACAATGAAAAAGACACATGATGTGTAGGTTTGTTAAGCGATTCCTCTGACCGGGGTGTGTGTGTGTGTGTGTGTGTGTGTGTGTGTGTGTGTGTGTGTGAAGGCAGTATACTGCAGCACAACTTGGGAGCTGAAGATCTTTACTCTTCATCCCTATCGCTTCTTCCACAGTCCAAAGGAGCTGGGTGCCCATGTTAAGAAAACGGCAGGAAGACTACAGATGCGCCTTCTCACCTGGTAACCACGGGCAACGGAGACAATCAAAAGAGGAGAAAGACTTCCAGTACTTCCACTTTAATCCTGTCCGCTTTTATCAACATTTGCAGCGAACTGACCTATTAAATGGATTTTTTTTTAAATCAGATCACGACGTCTTTTGAACTTCCAGCGTCTTTAAAGGAGCCAGACCCGTTTTCACGTCTGATGCTCGTTTGAACGCGACATGAACATCTGCTTCAAACAAGACGCGCACTTTGAGGATTTGAACCATCTTATCAAAAGTAAGTTGTTCTTGTTTTTCCTAGAGCTTCTTGAGGAGCTCGGTGGAATTGACAGCAGCACGGAATTCGTATTTTGTACTGAATTTAAAAAAACGATGTTAAAGGGCATTTAAATTTCCAGGGCGGTAACTCGCGGTGGCGGTCTAACGCTGTTCACATTATTATTATTATTATTATTATTATTATTATTATTATTATACTATCAAATCTTTTAATGTCTGGGGGCTACATTTTTTGAGCATTCTTCTGTCTTTCTTTCAGGACCTCTAATATCTTACTTTCTTCGAATGAACTACAGCCTTATGGACTACTTTCATATTTCATATAATATTAAGGCGATAGAAATTATTCTATTAATGTAAAGGGCTTTTATTCCCTTTTTCAGAACCACACTGGGAACAGCTCCACTTGGTGCTGAACTTTTTTGTCCTTATCGATCCACCATTGTCTCCTTTCTCATACCTGTTCATTCATCCGTTTTATATGGTCTAGGAAGGAGCCAAGAAAGTTCTTTTAGCACTGCTGAATTTAAAATTTACTACTAATTCATGCCAAAGAGGACTGATGGTGTAGCTATTTTACAACGTTCTGGATCAGCCCCCACCCCGCCAGAAGTGGGAAAAACAAACCAGAAGACCTCCGCATTGTGAAATGTATGGAGAAGAGAGGCTGCACCATGTGGAGGAAGAGATTTTTCTCTCGCGGTGCCATTTCCAGACACGGACTGCAGTAAAGCCAAACCATCTGGATCAGTAGAGTCTGTGGTCTCCACAAGGACGCCAGAAAACAGCATGGGACGCTCTTTCACCTGTCTGCTTTCAACCAGGGTCACCCTGTTGTGCCACATCTTCCTGGAGTCAAGTAAGTTACCGAGTTACTGAAATGAAAACCTATTTTGGTTTGAGCCTATCACATCCTGGATTACTCCTGAAAACACTGAAAAGCGGGCCACAGACAGGGGAGAATGCATTTTCCTTCATGGCAATTACTTCACTTACTGCACATCAGAAGGCTTGTTTTTGTAGCTGTAAATAATTTGAAGTTTAAACTTTAAAATTTTGGCTGCTGATCTTGTGCTGTTATGCCATTATCTTTCACCGAGGGTCGCTTACTGTATCTGTGCTTTCTTTATGGGAACTATTCACAAGTGGGCCATAAAATGTCTGTAGTATAATTTTTATATGAACTTTTTTTTTATTCCAGTGTAATAGCTAGTTTTTAAATCACATTTGAAATCCTATTCCCCCTACGATATCTTTAAACAAGGTACTTGTACTCAGTGGCTCTAGTACAAGTAGGCTCCATTGCGAGATGTTTTTTGCAAAGGTAATTATAGGATAATAACTTCTCGTGAAACATCTAGAGATTTAATAATAGTCCATTCATCTATCTATCTATTCATTATCAGTATTATTAACCACACCTCCTGCTCAGGGTCGTGCTGGTGTGGAGCCTATCCCAGAATCAATAAACATGATGCTATGGGGTTACACCCTCTTCGGGACACTGGCTAAAGTCTTAGTATTTCCAAATTACATTTAGGAGTAAAACATTGCAAATTCCTCTATTTTGTTAATTGTACATTGACATAAGCTGGACTACAACTGAAGCGGTTGTATCGTTTTATATTCACGAAAGAAACGGATGGCTTAAGAAAAAAACTGAGCTTATAATTTGAGCACCTACCTTCAAATTCTAAAATCTCGGTGCCATCATGTGTGCAAATTGGCTACTCGTGAGCATCCCGAGAATTTGCTCGTTCGAAATTGATAGTCAGGTATTGTGCACGCAATGCGTGTGAAACGTTTATTTTGCTCCAGTGGTTTATCCAGTTTAGCTCGTGGTAACTGCACAAATTTCCCCCTCCCGTGCTGTGCGTGAATATCGAAATCCCAGCATAATGTGGTGTGTCGTCATCCTTAGCCTGTGTTACGATCACTAGGCAGTGCGCTGTAGCTACGCGGCGGCTGCTGCTCTACTCCGCGGTTTTAATAAGTAGGTAAGTCAACAGAGCACTGAGGATCTGCCCTGGATAACAGCCATCCAGCCATGGGGCTTCACTTGCGCTCCGTTCAGGGGGGCTTCTCGCTTTAATTAAGAATGCGTTTTGGAAGACAGCCAGGGCTTTGGCGTACGGCAGCCTTCGACAGCCAGCAGAGAGGTTTTTGGGAACTTTAAGACAAATGAAAGTTCCTTTTCCCACCAGCAAGACATCATTAGAAGCTACTCCGTGCAATTTGGGCTTGCTTCATTAAATAATAGATCGAGGTGGTTCCTCTCACAAAATAAAGCACTCATCGAATTATATCGTTCTGGAATACAGATCAGCTTTATCTTATGAACTATGTAAATGATACAAACTGGTAAGCAGCATGATTCAGAGCAGATGGCACTTTTGCATCTCAGATGGACCTGAGTTTGGTTGCAAGTCTGAATGTCCTCTGGTTTCCTCCAGCAGTCCGAAGACGTGTTTCAGGTCACCCAGAGATATAAAATTGCCCTTAATGTGTGAATGAGTGTGTGAACAAGTGAACGAATTTGTAAGATGGACGCTCAGTGTTTGCAGGACAGCGTCTGGACCACTGTCACCCCGCACTAGATAAGTTGTTGATAAGAGATTGGTTGAATATTCAACATTAAGTCTGTCTGTCAACTAGTTGACAGTAGTCATTTGAACAGTGGAGGGGTTGGGGGGGCAGCAATAATCTAATGAAAAGCCAGGAGAGACCTCTAGTCTTGTTCCTTCTTACCAGCTCTCTGCAGTGAGTGGAGCCACCACGCACATGCCGAAGATGAGCTGTTCAAGAAGCTTTTCATCGGCTACAACAAGTGGTCCAGACCAGTGCCCAACATCTCGGACGTGGTCATCGTCAAGTTTGGCCTCTCCATCGCTCAGCTGATTGATGTGGTCTGCAGCCACTTTTGGAACTAATTCAAAATAAGAGCTTTTCAGCTGCACTACATGCAGCATTTCAACAATTTTCTCACTAAAACTACATTGGTCATGCTTCTGCTTTTGAGTATCTTTACATCTTTGACTTCTTTTTTTATAGATGTCGTTGCTAAACAGCTGCAGTGTTTAGGCACCCAGTTGTGACCCATAATGGTGCTCAAGCTAATATTGCTCATTATCACATTACATGCACCATTATTTTGTTCTCTTGGCCATCACAATCCATTCAGTAAACTACTAAATGACTAGAACATAGTTAAATAAAACCATTTCCAAATATCTATTCTTTATAGTAAAACACAATAAATAAGCACAGAAAATCAATTTCAAACCCAAGCCATGTTGGGCACAGCACCACAGACCTTCAGATTAGGACAAGAAACCTCTTGTGTTTTGTGTACCTGGTCATCCTGCCTGACCTCCATGCCCCTTTTGTGTCAGTGCCTGTCCCTGTTTAACTCACTGAGATTAACTTGACCCTCACTGACCCCCCATTTGACCACAGGATGAGAAAAATCAGATGATGACAACCAACGTCTGGCTGAAGCAGGTGAGCCGGCAGCACTATGTCTAATGAAGCTCCTGGCCATGATAGGAAGGGAAATAACACCACTGCAAACAGTAGGCAGAAGGATCTGGTCAAACAGGCTGTTGTGATCAGTTCCTTCTACTCCTAATGTCAGTAAACAACAGTGTGTTTCTGCTCTTTCTGTCAAATTTCGGGGAACCCTTCACAGGGAATTTAAATCTGTGCAATTTAATAATAAAGTTAAATAATCCCTGTACAGTGTTTCTAATATCTTTGAAGACATCTGTTTTAGTTTAAAACTGTCAGTGGATTAATGTCAGGAAGCATTAAAAGTATTGCAGGCGTGACAAATGAAATGACTTATATGCAAAATGTTGGGGTGGGGGAGAGTTTATGAGATGAAGATTTATGCATTTTCAAGGCAGTATCAGAATATGTTATGAAGCTGAAGAGGTGTAAATACCTAAGAAGGACTTTTTTTTTTCTTTTATGACTTACCCTTTTTATTTAAGGAGTGGAATGACTACAAGCTGCGATGGAACCCATCCGAATATGAGAATGTGACCTCCATAAGAGTGCCCTCCGAACTGATCTGGGTGCCTGATATTGTCTTGTACAACAAGTGAGTTTTTAGCAAAACATATGCTGTTGTGATTTACATATGTTCTGTATAAATTCCTGGAATCAGCTTGCAGTGAATGTACATGCACACTATTACATTTCAAGACTCTCAGTATGAGTATGAGAATAGTAGTGTGTGTGTGTGTGTGAGATATTCAAATTATATTTGATGGTATATACACGATGGTTCAACCTATTTTATGTCAAAAGTATGTGCATTACCCAGTTGTGTGCAGTAGAAATTGAATTATTATGATTGTCTTAATAATATTTTATCAAAGGCAGATTCACTTACACCAGTTCATGTGCTTTCAGTTTTACTTTAACGCATTAAAAAAATGACCTAACGTTAGAAAAGAGGTTGCAATGGATGGATAAAACTGCAAAATTGTAGCAGCGATGGCAATAACTAACAGAAATGTAAAACCCAGCGCATACGGGAAAACATAATCTATTCTAATAACTATCACGGCCGTTGCTGTGCCTGTTTCTTCAACAGGGCCATTTCAGAAGCGCATGGAAGAACGTAACCTAGAAAAGTTTAAGTCTGCGTCAGCATTTTTTCGATGAATAATTTTAATCTTGCTATAAAATGCAGTTAAGTATGCATTAATTTCATAAAAGTAGGTCTTGTCTAACATGCTTGAACTCTGAGCTACTTGTAGCCAATGGCGCTGTAAGATTTCTATGTGGAATGAGCCGATGCATCAAGAGCAAGAGATTTGCTTTGAGCGTGGTTAATTTATAATTTATGCTCTTAATTTATGACTTGCTCAAGGTTAGTTTATACAGTTTTGATTTTCAGAATAATAAGGTACTGTAACTTCTCTGGTACATTTTATTAAACTCTTTTGTTGCTTTGAACGACAAAGTTAAGGAATTTGATACGACTGTATCATTAGTGCACCCTCTAGAGGTGAAGACTGGAACTGCACGTTTTAAAGTGTAACACTTGTTAAAATTAAAGACATTTTCTTTAGAGAACTATGAACAAGTAGGCAAAGGGTAACACTGCAGGTACCTTGCTGGGACCGTGCATTTTGGTATAGGTTTGATCCCCATTCAGTATGTGTAGAGTTTGCATGTTCTCCCTTTGTGTTTGCATGAGATTCTGCCAAATGCTCTGGTTTTCTTCCCACAGTCAAAAGATATGTGTTTCAGGCGCATCAGTAACTCTAAACTACCCTGACTGTGTACGTGTGCATAGTTGCATTTTTGTGTATTGTTTCCAGGTACCACTGAGACCCTGCATTAGACAGGAGGCTATTAACTTTGTCTGAACAAGTGAAACCGCACACTGTAAAGCAGTCAGAATTTCTCCTGTGTTTTCCCTTTGACATTTTTTCTCTAGTGCTTCAGCAATCTGTTGTACGACTTAGGGACAAACTGATTATGTTTTTTTTCCCCTTAGTGCTGATGGAGAGTTTGCTGTGACCCACATGACAAAAGCTCACCTGTTCCACACAGGAATGGTGCGCTGGGTCCCCCCAGCGATTTACAAGAGTTCCTGCAGCATCGATGTTACCTTCTTCCCCTTTGACCAGCAGAACTGTAAGATGAAGTTTGGTTCCTGGACCTATGACAGGGCCAAGATCGACCTAGAGCGCATCGAGACCACAGTGGACCTCAAGGACTACTGGGAGAGTGGGGAGTGGGCTATCGTCAATGCAGTGGGAACCTACAACACCAAGAAGTATGACTGCTGCCACGAGATATATCCAGACATCACCTACTTTTTCATCATCCGGCGCCTGCCTCTCTTCTACACCATCAACCTCATCATCCCCTGCCTGCTCATCTCCTGCTTGACTGTGCTGGTCTTCTACCTGCCCTCTGACTGTGGGGAGAAGATCACTCTCTGCATCTCAGTGCTCCTGTCCCTCACAGTCTTCCTGCTGCTCATCACTGAGATCATCCCATCCACCTCGTTGGTCATCCCTCTCATCGGCGAGTACCTGCTTTTCACCATGATCTTTGTCACACTCTCTATAGTCATCACTGTGTTTGTGCTCAATGTGCACCATCGCTCACCCCGGACACACACCATGTCCCAGTGGGTGCGCTCTGTCTTCCTGGGTTCTGTGCCTCGTTGGCTCTTCATGAAGAGGCCAGCCACGGGTGGCAGACACCAGCCTCCACTCGTCCGACGGACCCCCTGTGGGTGCAGTCAAGTTCCACTATTGAGTGCCTCTGGAAGTTGGATGCGAGAGACTGATGTGGACAGACAGGATGTGGAGCCAGAGACGGGGGGACCACGGTCCATCACCTTCCCCCCAACTGCACTTAGACAGCCAGACACAGGGTCCCCCTCCCAGCAACTTAACTGGCACCACCTGGAGGTGGGAAGTGGGATTAATCCTTGCCAGCACCAAGACCAAACCAACAACCTAATGTCAGATTCCAGTCTCCCGTTGACCCCCAGCATCCTGCGTGCCCTGGAGGGGGTGCACTACATCGCAGAGCACCTGAGAGCAGAAGACACCGACTTCTCCGTATGTCAATTTCATCAGGGCATTTCAGTTATTTAATTCTGTACTACTTTGATTAATCAGCCATTACTTTTCTGCATCAGTCACGTAACATTACTTTAGTTCTGTTATTGTAAATTTTCCTTGCCAGGATGTTGTCTTTGTGTGTGTGTGTGTGGCTGCCCTGCAATGGACTGGTGTCTATTTCAGTGTAAAGTCTCCTAGCTTGGAACCCCAGTGATTTTTGAAAAGGCCCTAGACCGCTGCACCCCTTACCAGAACAAGTGGTTAAGGACAATGGATGGACGGATGGATGGATGGATGGATGGATAATGTTCACTTGGCCCTTTCTGAATATTGCTCATTGTTGTTCATAATCTTAAATGCCTCGCATCTGCTTTTTCTTGTTGTATACTCATAGATCAACTTTATGTTAAGCTCTCTAGGCTCCTATACTGGCAAGAGAGTTATACAAAAATTGTTCAAACTGATTTTAAACTAAGCGTGCATTCTTAAGAACTTGGATTTTTTTCTCCAGTAACACCTTAGTAATGATGAGCATAATGAATCTGAAATTTCATTTGAAAAACCATTTTTATTTGTGCTGAAAAATTTAAATCTATACAAATGTATACAAATTAATAATTGTTCTTATTTGTTTTCATTTGTTATTCCTTTCAAGGTCAAGGAGGACTGGAAGTATGTCGCCATGGTGATTGACCGTATCTTCCTGTGGATGTTCATTCTGGTTTGTCTGCTGGGCACTATTGGGCTCTTCCTGCCCCCCTGGCTGGCAGGTACGATCTAGACTTGCCCGGTCCCCCAGATGCTGACGTGCCTCGGGCAATTGAAGGCATGGCAGGAGTGAAGTAGAACAGAAAAACACTGAGACTACCCTCCACAGAACCACACACCTGACTCACCTGAAAGACTTGATCAGTTCATTATGAAAGTCAGTCAAAATGCCAGTCAATATGTAAATTGGTGTAAAAGAACCTTCCAGGAAAAAATTAAGTCTGCGTCAGTTGCAAACTAAATTCAGTTATTATTCTTGTAACACGCAGTTCATAAAGTATATAAAAAACAACAACCCAAATACTTTAGCCTGTCACTTTTAATACTTATTACTCAAAATGCCGATGTAAACTAAGTCAAATTGTAAGTTTAAAATGATAAAATGAAATGTACTTTGGACCTACTCTCTTTACTTTTTTTCTCAGAAGGTGTAATGTCTCCTTTAACAAGGTATATAGTAGACAATGCAGTTAATTAAATAAGATGCGCTTCGCATAAAAAAACAATACATTTTTTCACATTTCATTGACATTTGCTGTAATTAAATATAAATTAAAGTGGGTATTACAACAGAAAATCTAAAATGTGGCAATCACATTAGAGACAACTGTTTCCCTTTTAACTTTTGTAAAAAGTTATACATTCAGGAGAATTTCATTTAAATTGCTATGTCTAAGCTAACTGACTCCAAAATATTCCCAATAAAAAGGTCAAGTTTTCATTCAGCTACAGCCTGACTCTGTTCTATTTGTGTTCCTTATCACAGAAAAACCCATTTTATATAGTCTGCAACTGACAAAAAGAAATTCTCCTTTAAAACCAAAAAACGGAAATTACATGTTTTGTACATGTTGAATTTTCCATGGCGACAGCAATACCGTTGCTGTTATCGACATCAAAAGGAAAGCAGCCTGTAAATGTCAGCTCCTAACTCACCTTATTGCACACATTTCCTAAAACTAAGGTTGAATTATCTGATCATTAATCCAATTTATATAAACCATCATTATGTAATACAAATGCTTTCTGCACCTAGACCACGGTTTTTCATTTAAGCCGATGCCACAAAATCGTGGCCCAGATCTGTCCAGGTTCTTATCTGGCATATTTGCCAAGTTAGACTTTGATTGTTATTATTTATTTTTCATTGTGGCTAGCTGGGAGAATCGTACCAAAGGCTGCTCAGGTGTAAGCACTATTTACCTTATTTCAGCGATATAGTGGTTTCTTGCCAAGTTTTGAAAATGAGATCAGTATGTGCAGCACTACTGTGTGCTGCTGTTGGTCTTGCACATATCAAACATACTGCCAAACGCTGCATGAAATATGTACACTCCATGTTGCAATGTGTGTCAGCAGTGCATAGGGGGAAATATTTTGAAAGGCATGTTCAGAACTGCCTGTATGTCTTACAGCAGAGTTTTAAGACAGTTTCTTTTCGACTCTCTTCTCCCGTGAAATGCACTTTTGTATACCCTGAAGTGTATACCGATTTGGAGAGAAGTGTTTGTTGACTGAATAAATGTAAACGTGTAGCTAATACAGACGAGAGACAGTACTGAGAAGATATGTTGATGTCACAGTTCGTGTTCTCGGATGTGAGTCAGTCATTAAACAGCTGAAAAGGAATTCAAAAAACAACTCGCCAAATATCATGTACTCCACGTCCAACACTGAGATAAAAACACGCATTTAAACTATACTGACAGACATCAGAGTAACCCTGGTTCTCCAGGAAGAGTTTCCATCAGCTCCCTAAGTTCAGAACCTCAGTGCCTCAGTCCCCTGGAGGTGAATCGTCTCTGTGGACTCATTCGGACCAATTCAACGTTGTGACAATGATAAATATGTCTGCATATATACAATAACAAAGTGGTTCACCAGCTGTGACAGTAAAACTGAACAGGAGAATAAAACGATCAGTTTAACAAGAGGTGAACCACAGTGTGTTTTTAATCCACAAACTTCCCCTAATTGTGGAACATTTGCACAATGTAGTTTGCTGTGCAGTAGGGTTTGGAACAAGCCTTGTATATATTAAAACTGTCTTTTTGGGGGCTACATGAACTTCCATAAAATCTTCTCCCCCAGTGGTGTGGATGTGGAAGTGGACACCACATGGGTTATGGGTGCCCTACCACCTGCTAGGAGCAGATAGGCTTGGCCATGTTGGCACGTACACGGGCCTGGTCCACGGCGTCCAGCAGGTTTTTGGAGTCCATGGCCAATGTGTGGGCAGCCGACAGCATCTGCTTCTTGCACTCCTCCCTGAGGGAGGTAATGGCGTTCTGCTGGGCCAAACGCATCTTAGCAATCAGGTCCGCCATGTCTTTGTTCAGCAGCTTCTGTGTGCCTTCAATCTGAAGGAGAACAACAAAGGACAGGCATGTCAGATACAGTCATTTTTAATTCTCTCTGATCACTGTTTAAATATAGCAAAGGGAGTGTGTACAATATTATTCTTTATTTAGCTGAATCCTTTGCCTTTGGCAACTTATCATGTCACAGTTTTTACGGGATATTAGGGCTTTCAAGTACAGCGGCAGCAATAATATGAGAAGAATATTAGATTTTACGTAAGTATGGTGCTATGGTGGCCCAGAAAGACTCAACTTGTTGCAATGAAATGCTGGTTAGATGTGCATTTGACAGTGACCTAGTAGGTAGTGCTCGTGCCTCATAGCACCCAGGTTGTGTGTTACAAAATGGGTTTGAGTTTGGTTCAAACTGTGTGGAGCGTATTTTCCCCATGTTCACATTTCTGGCTTTATCCTTCACTTTTCACATATACCTTTTAGGCAAACTTGTGTTTCTAACATGCCCATAGAGTATGTATGTGTGAGTGAATCAGCGTGTGTGTGAACACCCTGCTGTGAGTTAGCCTCCTCACATAGCCTGCCCTGTGCTTCTGGGATGGGCTCAAGACTTGCACACCTCTGTACAGGACAAGTAGTTGTCGATGAAGAATGGATGGTGGATGGATGATGGACAAATGTCTGTTTATCCTGTGACAGCACACACTGTGAACACTGAAATTAAGCAGAGCGCTGAGGAAGCATATATGATGTATTTGTTTCGACAGCTGCGGTGAAAAAAAGATTATGATGTCGAACACCTGCATAACTGTCAGGGTTTAGGACAACGACAGTTTTAAATATAAACATGACTGAAAAAGACAGAATGAATAAACAACAAGTTAAGTACAACAAACGTGAAAGCAATGAAAGATATGAATACAAAATGGGAAAAATGAAGCAAAGGGGGAGAGAGAATCAGAATGAATGGATGGGGGTTTCAATATAAATATGTAGCTAAAGAAGGCCTGTAAGGTACCTCTGCTCTGATGGATTCATGAAGTGTTGGCAGAACATCATCCACACTGTGTATCAGGCTGCGCAGTGTCAGTCCCACAGTCTGAAATGAAGAAAACAGAAGTACGACTCTGTCATAAATCTATACTTTAGTCCTTCAAACTCAAAACAAAGCCTCAAATGAGACAGCAAATTCCATCCACATTGTTTACCTTGACAACACTGACATACTCTGAGGGGGGCAGGGTGTTGACGTCATTTTTCAGCTGCACTACCACCTTCACCATCTCCATGACAAAGTGGTACACCTGGTCGTTGGAACGGTCAAGTTCAGCAGTGGGCGCTGGCTGGAGGGTGCGAGAGTGACAAGCCGATAGGCATCACCATGACAACATGCAGTACAAGGTGATGGAGACCATGACAATTGACGTGGTGTGTGTTGACCCGCCTCCTCTGGGTGTTACCTGAGCTGTCATTTTTGGGGGTTTCTCTGGGATCCCTTTGAAATCACCTTTCGCAAAGGAGAGATGGTGACATTGAGACAGAGAAGAATGTAATTTCTAAGTTACGTGGATATGGTTTGATTCCTCTTCTTCTAATCTATACCAAAACAGCTATGTCTGTAAGAGCATTTCCTCAACTTTCTGACCTGTATTCAGATGAAGCGCTTAGCTAACATTGTGTAACAACTTTATTTACCTGCTTTTATAAAAAGAGCCCGTTTCTGCAGTACATTTTAAGTTTGCGGAGCCAGTAAACTATATCATTTGCATCTCTGTAATTAGTACAGTATATTCTTCTTCATTCTTCTTCTACCAATTAAAATAATTATAGTTTGACCAAGAACTTACCATATCCTGGCTCCTTTTCAGAGACCTATGACAGAAAAGTACAACAGATTGAAACAATTATCACAATAAAGCCAATTAAAAGTATAAATTATAATAACCTGAACACACCTCAGGTTGTGTCATGTTGTTTTGCACCATGGGGTCCTGCAAAAATGGTCACATTTTGAGACTATAAACAAGTTTTAATATTTGTACAAAGATGCTAATTTTAGGACTGCAGCAACAACTTAGAAATAACAAATAATAAAGTGCTTTTTTATTTATATTAGGGACAAAAAATGTAAGGCTGGGTTTAAGATCTTGCAAGCGAGACTGATGAAGAGGAGTGACAAAGCACATGTCTCCACCTCATTGTGCGGCGCAAACCATTATCTCTGCCAGTAGCTCCACCTAGTCCTGTGTTCTCACCAGCTGCTTCTCCTCCGTCTCCAGCCACTTGTTGTCCTCCTGCATCTCTTCCCTCTGTTTCTTGAGGGTCTCCTGTATGTGCATCTTGTCCAACTCCCACACGCGCTGAGAGTTTTCCATGCTGGGGGCCTCGAAGCTGAAGTCCCTCTCCTTTCACAGACACCCAGAAGCACCAAGGTAAATCACAGCATTGAAACAACACTGACTAACCAGCGCTATAATATTAAACACTGTAAAGCGAAAAATTTAATAAAGTTATACAGTTTTATCAGCTATTCAGATGTGCGGTGAAAAACATGAAGACAACATAGTAAAAGTAGTGATTCTGCAAGATTGAGGATAAAGCTCCTTTTTCTGTGGGAGCTGCAGTTCATAAAGTTTACTTAATAAGCAAGCAAAACAATATTACTAAATTTTTATTATTAGGTTTATCTAGTTGAGAATCCATTTACTAAAATAGTAACATATTTTACAGTTGGGTAGAGATGTAGACACGTTTTACACGCTGCTAATAATTTGTAGAAGGATGCAGAAAGTATCGCTGGCAGAAATTGTAAGTCACAACAGGAAACGACTTAGTTCCGCTGTGTTTGACTGTATGAATTACCCCGATACTGTGGCGGCGAGGAGACACCCCAGGCGTTGCTAAGGTTTTCAAGTTGACGATTGACTGGTTGCTGGATTCAGTGCTGAGGGCCGGGGTGCTGGCGCACAGAGACTCGGGCAGCTGTGGGGAGCAGCAGACTCAAACACCCATGCAAATTTTGCCGTGTGGTACAAAGCAATGGGGCTCAGGAACATGTAATGTGAAATGGCAAGAAATGCTTAAAACAGATTTAGACGCACAGTGAAATGAAGCCACGGTCATACCTGTAATTTATGGCAAAAACGAAAAAAGAACTTTTGTATTCATACAGCAAGACCAATGATGTTATTGTCACTTACTGAATTCATTTCACATAAAAATGTAGCTGTTGTTGTTATTAAATGTCATTCAGTCAGTGTTGACTATTTGCGACCACATATATGGATTTCGTACAGAATATCTTGTCCTGTACTTATATCGTTGGACTTGAGGAGAGTTTATGTTTGTAGTTTTTTATGACCATATGAGCAAAACGTGATGAAAAAAATGAATGACTATTGATGGCTTTGAGCTCAATACGTAAAAGTGAATACCTGAATACTTAAACCTTTGTTCTGTAGATTAACAAAATTAGCGGACTTCTTTCTTGATGGCTGAAAAGCAGGAAATAAAGGGTAAGACACCTGAAGTTTTGGCATGACTGATGATTTAGAAATGGCTTGGACGGCTGACCTTGGGGGGTGGCTCACTAATGGCTATCTTGGTGTCAAACAGCTTTGTGGCACGAGCTCTTTCCCTCTGCCTCTCTGCCTCCTGCTCCTTCTCCATCTTGTGAGCATCACTGCCAACAATACAGAGTCACACCTTCAAAATAAAACCATTACAGTACTAAACTGAAGAAACACTGTACATATAAACCGTCCACCCATCCATTTTCTCACTGATGTTTTATTGATGTGGTGCAATGCATGAGTATTATTATCAGTTAACACCATAAATAACCAAATAAATAGGAACAAGTGCAAAAGCTGGACAGTGTTCAGTGTGGGATGACTCACTGTTTGTTACACTGAGCTGCTGTATAAATGATTGAATGACTGTAAGGAGTTCAGTGTAGTGTATCTAGCCAGCGTTGTAAGTCACCCTTGACAAAGGTGTCACATTATTACTAATTGCTGCACAAAACTTTGGAGAAAAGTGCCTGTGATTGAAAATGTAAACTATAAAATTGTTCAGAACCCAACAGGTAAAACTAGATCTGGCAAACTAGGCATGTACGGACTATGGTATCCAGCTTAAATTGAGTACAGTCAAATGACCCAGTTCAATTAGGCAAAAGTGATTACATTTAATTTTATAGTCATTAGATATGAAATCCCACTTTAATATCACAATGTGGAACTTAACATTATACTATACTGCAAATGTTTCCAGAGATAAGGAAGCTACAGGCAGAGAACCCCTGGGTTATAACTAAATTTAAGATAAACTATAGCAGTTTCTCTTTTCTTTATGCTTTAGTCCAAGCTATTTTGGCAGAAATAACATGCTAAAAACCTCAATATTCAAAACTGCGGATTAAAAAATAGATGTAAAAGGACTGTAAGCCAGAAGAGATGGGAAAGGCCACCTGAGGATGCAGACCAACTCTGTAAACTTGGGCCGCTCCAGGGGATCGTAGGTCCAGCAGCGGCTCATGAGGGTGTAGAGGGTTGGGGGACACGCATCAGGTTTGGGCAGCCGCACACCCCGCTCTAGCTGGTTGATCACGTCCTTGTTCTCCAACCAGAAGAAGGGTTGCTGACCACGGCTCATGATCTCCCACATGCACACCGCTGGATAGAGATGGGCAACCACAATGCTCCAAGAGTTAACATTCACAGGCATGCACACCATGGAATGACATGTTGAACCACTGAAAGTTTTTTCTGAGAAATTCTGGTTACCATTGTGAACCAGAGTTTCTCAAAGAAAGACCAAATATGTGGACTGGCCAGCTTAGATAATCAATCCCATACATTGTTGTAAAACAGAATCCCGTACATTGTAGTAAAACTGCACTAAATGTAGATGATTCGATGCATTGTTATTCTTTGTAGGACCCATATGTGACTGGTAACTGGCTGGTAAAACACACAAAACTTTGAATATCTACTCTGTCATAAACGACTTGAGTGAGAGGAATGCCACTGACCAAACATCCAGACATCGCTGGCTGAAGTGAACCGTCTGAAGTTGATGGATTCAGGAGCCATCCATTTAATGGGCAGGCGGGACAATGAGGCTGAAGAGGTAGGAATGAGAGATGGCCTCAGTGAGCACTTTCTCTGAGTTCTTTCTGAGTTCTTAACTTGAGAGTTACAAAACCTAAAGTTCGTACATTGGATTGGATGAGAAGAACCTCTTTGGTTATCGGTCTGTTGGGTTGTTTTTTTGTTATTAAAGCCTTTGTGTATATGAGACTTTTTGCACAGTGTCTTTTTTCTGCATCTGTGGCCACCTTTGTCCCACAACGGGCCACAGCAGCTACTTGTGTACTGTGTGCCTGTCAAAAGCACCAACTAACTGTGCTTCAGCAATCAGATGTATGTTTGTAAACCTCTCCATATTTGTTTACTTTGAATTGTTTGCCGCTTTGCAGTTTTCTAAATGAATAAATATAAATGCAAACAGGCAAACTCATCAACGCCGTTTCACTGCCAGTTTACAATAGACACTTTCCCTTCACTGTTATCATCATGTAGAACATTTGAATCAAGAAATTTATATATGAGGCTCAAAGAAGATGACAACATCTTATATTAGAGTTCATTGTGTACTCATTCAACAAGAAAGACTTCCAGACATAGGGTGAAATGTAATGAAAGGCTGAGAAGAAATGTTACAGTGAGAAGGTCAGTGTTCAGTGTTTACAGGGGGTGAAAGGCTGTGGGGTAGTTATCTCCAATCACCTATCCACTCTTCCACATATCCAGCCCAAACAATACCTGAGCATCAAGACTCACCTTTGTAATACTCCTCTTCCTCAATGTACCTGGAAAGGCCGAAGTCTCCAAGCTTTACACACTCGGGTGAGGCTACCAGCACGTTCCTCACAGCAATGTCTCTGCATAGGAAATCCACAATGATGCAATAGCATTTAAGACAGAATGGACAAACACAAGTGCATTCATGAGACTTTACATTTTCTTTTTGAAAATGGGTCAAAGTTCAGATCATATTAACAAAATGTATCTGTAAATGAATTTGTGAAAAAAATGAATTTTGAATGCTGAATGTTATTTACAAACTGAGTTTGTGATTGTTTTATGTCTTAACAGATACATTGCTAAAGAGATGTTAGCTGATCAACATGTGATACCTCTGGGTTATCCCTTACTCGCCATCTCTAACTCAGTATCTCTAACTTAGGTGAATGAGCTCATTAAAGGTTGACTAGTTTTAATAGTGGGACTCGGCTCTGGCTGCACACACTAAATCTGCTGTTTTGTGGAAACAGCAGATGGGGCCCTTTTTCTAATCTAATCTCAGTTTTTAATATGGGAGCTTTCCCTGGAGAGATTACCATCTAATCTCAGGATTCGAGACAGACACACCATTGTCCAAAACTTCACTGACATTTAAATTCACAATGAATAAAACAACACAAAAACAGGCTAATAATAGTTGCAATACTGTGGAATTATTACGAATTTACAGGATAAGTTGACAGATATCCTGTGCTTACCCACTGAGATGAAGCATAGAGCCCTGCCATACCCATCCAACCACCTACCCACCTACTCCCCTCCAACCCTAACGCACTATATACCCTAACACGCCACCTTGTAAGCTCTTCACCGGCGGCATCAGGTAGGCACCATCCTTCATTGGTGTTTCGCTGACTTAGGCCCACGACACCTCCAGATGGCTCAGCAGTAAGACCTGGCGTCTCAGACCCACCCCCCTCCAAGCCTACTAGGTCAAAGGTCCATGTAGCCCCCAATAACTATACTACCGCACTATCCCACCTATCCCACTTTCCCCCACTCTATACACACACACACACACACACACACACACACACACACACACACTGTGCTACAGTTACAATACAGTACTTAAGGAATGCACAGTCCAGTTATATATGCTAATTAATTATTCAGAAAGCCACAATTTATAATAGAATTGTTTAGGCTGCCTTGGAATTATTACAATATCAACTCTCAACTTAAGTGGTTTTCAAAGTTCACTACCAAACCATTTGTTCCTTCTCCAAGAAGCTGAACTTCATTTAAGGCAATGAACTTTTTACGTAAAGTTACTATATTACAGAGTTGTAGAAGCTTAGCATACAGATTTGGTGCCCATAGGATTCAATCTATGAACACAATAATAGTACAAATGGGAAAATAATGTATAACTCTGCTTTAATAAAGCTGTAAAAATAAGCAGCATGAACAACAGGAAATAATTGCACTTGACACATTTTTTTAACAGAACTTTTGACACAAATGTGGTTACCACAAGCTTTACCAAATAGAAAAACCACACTGGACAGAATGATGCATTTACGCTCTTTGGCGACACTAAGTGAAAACGCGGCTCTTTGGTTCTTTGGCGGTTGCTAAGCTAAACACTCACAGGAACTGTGCTAAGAATAAAACCATCAGTTCAAGCTCAAAGCTTTCAGATTATCTCCGGCTATGGACCCAAGATAAATTAGCACCGCCACAGATGATATCACTTACCTGTGTACCATATGTATACCTTCCAAATAAGCAAGGGCTTTGCAGATCTGCAAGCAGTACAGCACTAGCGTCACATTGGCCAAATTGTGCTGGTTTTGTACAAGGTAATTTCCAAGCTAAAACAGAAATTAAATGAAAAATAATAATTAAAAAATACATATTAGAATGACATTGTAAAATTATGTAAAATAGATGCCAGTCTCAGAAAACAAGATGCCAGTCCCTTAAGATATCTGACATAGAATACTAACCACATTTGTCCGAGATGATCTAAAATGTTATATTTGTACATTAGTCTACTGGTCAGCAGGATCATTTTTACCAGATCCATGATAGGGCAAGAACCTGGATCAAGCTGAAGTGGAAACTCAAACCCTTGACCTTTAGACTGCAAGGTAATGGCTGTATTTGTAAGTCCACTATCCCCAAACCCATATTTTAACACAGAGTAGGAATTTTTAATGAGTATTTCTATTCAAGATTAAAATGTCACTAGTCTTTAAAAAGGTTACCATGATCACTAAATATAAATTCAACTTGGATTTAATGTTTTTTACTCTTTAATAGTTATTGGCTAAGAGATTTTGCCCGTACTGATACCCAGTAAAGTTCATGGTGTTGACTCACTTCTCCATACTGATACAGCTCCATGACGATCCACACAGGGTCTTCCTCAATGATCCCGATCAGTTTCACGATATGAGGGTGTTCTAGTTTTTTCATCATCACTGCAACACATGACAGGAAATTGCAGCGAGATACATTTCAGCACCATGCGTCCAAGGGAAAAACAACTTTCTAATAATGTTTTCTGCACTGAGCCCCCCTTTATATTTGTTTACCTTTTATTGATATTACTAACCACTGTCCTTTCGGCAGCACGTAGCCTTGTGATTAGAGCTGTACCCTTGTAGCTGAAGAACGCAGGTTTGATTTTCTGTTTCTGTGGTAGCATCAATGAGCAATGTACTTACCTTAAACTGTTCCAGGAAAAATTTTTCAGTTATATAAATGGGTAACACATTGCAAGCAGCTTAGTACTGAAAACTTACATTGGAAATCACTGTGAGGAAATGTCAGTTAAGTGAATAAATAATAACAATAAAAATAATAATAAATAACAACATATGAACATATGGTTTCTTTAGCTTTCTCTGATTAAAAATGTCAGGTTAGAGTACTGTAGCTCAAACAACAGAGTACTGACTGGGCCAGTCCTTCACACCCACTGCCTCTCACCAGCTTCACTCATGAACTTCTGTTTGACATCTGGAGAGCACTCTTTGCAGGTCTTCACTGCAACATTGACCGTCTGCACTCCATTCTGGATTTGAGACACAACGGTCAAGGTACATATACTGCGTAAAATATGAAGAAACAGTGGAAAAGAAGGAAACTGAATATACTTACCGGGTTTTTATAGACTCCTTCATGAACCTCCCCAAAGAAGCCCTCTCCCAGAATTTGGCCAATCAAAATGTCATCTCTGGAGATGGAGTACTTTACAGCTACAACGGGGAAAGTTATCACTCTGATGAATGTTGCAAACAAGTCATAAATGTTAATCACAGTTTAGTCCATTTACTTCTGCACCTCTTAATAGATATACATAGCAACGTCATAAGTCCACTTGTTGGAAACATTTTTTTCACCTAGCATTCTGTTAACTAGCTGTTGCAAGAATTTAGGTGAACCAATTTCACAGCTCTTTTACAGTAATTTCCAGAGATATGGGACACGTGTGATGCTTTGGCTTCATACTTCTGTTCAGTTTATCCCAGGTTACCCAAACTTTTGATTAGAACTGTACATCAAACAGACTATTTATGATTTCATACTTTGCTGAATACTATAACTGTGAACTACGTAGTAGGAGACACCAGACCTCATCCCTCATCCCAAAGCTCCTGTGTTGTCAGCTGTAGCCTTGGAGGAAACAAGTACCAGGTGTAGCTATTGAAGTTCAGTTCATACAAATGGACTGTGGAAAGAAAACTTGTGAAATAGACTATGGAAACATGTCTAGCTACTTTTTCTGTTTGAAAGTATATGATTTGTGCAAAGGTTGATAGTTCTTTTTTGCATCTGGTTACGCTATTGTTTCTGTCAGTTTCACATTTATTCTCATAGAAAACTCGCAAAGTTTATCTTTAGAAATGCCACTACTCTTGACTTTGAAATCAAGCCCAGCAACCTCACTGCTTTTCTCTTACCTTTGGGTTTCTCATCTGGTATTTCATCATAAATGTCAGACCCTAAAATAGAGCAGCATAGAGTTATAACAGCACAGCATTTCTATTTGTGAACTGCTCAAAAATTGGTTTTACAAGTCAGACTATACCCTCTCACCCATGCTCTCTCTGAAGTTTTCCAGTTTAGGGACTCCTTTGTTTTCATCACTTGATATTAAATATAACAGAACAAAAAATTTGTATCACATTTCAAATTTAAGTATCTTTAAGACATATTAATATTCTAAATATACCTGTAACAATAGCAGAGAAAAACTTATTTAGGAGTCCAAAGCAGATTTCAGGTAAAATGGTCAAACTTAATTGTCCTAGTTTGTGTGTTTGTGAATGAATGTGGGCTATGTGTGTTCAATTGCTTTGCTGTGTGGGTATTTACATAATAGCAAGCAGCTTAATCTAGCAATGTAACAAAAGTGTGTGCTAAGTATAACATCACTTTTGTTTGTGGAAATTAGTTATGAAAAGTTAATCTATAGCGCTATATTGGCACATGTGGAATACTTTGATAATAATAACGAATAATAATTTCAGAAGTTGCAAACTAAACTTACCCTGTTGGAATTGCAGGTAGTTCATTTCTTATGGTTTTATCTGGAGACAGAAAAGCATACATAAATGGATTTCTGAATATGACAGACCTCTATACCCCATGTCAAATGGAAATTTTTTCCAGAACTTACCAACCCACAAAATACCAGTTTAAAGGAATGTCGACTGAGTTACCTTTATTTTGCCTAATGATAACAGATGTTTTCCAGCTACATTCAACTCGACAGTAGCCATCTATCAAGTCTGCCATGTTTTCAGCCATTGCCAGTGAGGAGGTATTGATGGTCAAAGGCTAATAAGGAGACACAAAGACACAAAGGAGACACATTCAGTAATTTGATTTAAGTTAAAAAATAAGTGAAGGCAACAATTTAATTCAAAGAATTTTTTTCTAATGAATTCTTGCTATACTCCTGAGTGAAGAGAAGATGATTGAGTTGACTTAGTTGTGGTGGTCAGCACTCTTTCACTTCTTTTAATCACTTCCATATTCACTTCTGCCATATGTGCCTTTCTAGCATTTTTATCTTGTTTCTTTTCAATTTTTCAAAAGCTCTTTTTGACCCCATTTTGTTGGATATTACAGTTTCTTTATGAGATTAACATGGACACCACACAATGAAATGAAAGCGAACATAAGGCAGAAAACTGTAAGTATATTAGCAAAGCAAATTCCTTACAGTTTGCGGTACTGCAAAGTAGTGATGCGTTTAATTACCATACAAGAATACTGATAACATCATAAGACCAGAGATGTGTGTCATTTACAGTTAAAATTAATAACCACAATGTAACTGCAACATGACAAAAACCGACAGACAGCACATGAGTACACTTGCACCAACTACAGCATTTATATGCAACTTTTCATTCATTCATTCATTCATTCATTCATTTTAGATATTCTTTGGAAAATTTCCTTTGTTTGATTTTTCATTCTGGAAATTTTTGTGAAAAAGAGCTATTAAATGTTGTATTAAAACAGTTCGTAATTCAAGATGCCCGACCTAAGTTTTGCACTAAAACATTAGTTTTAAGATGGCTATGTTTCTATGTGAAAACTTTTTGTGTGCAGAATATTAATTTTGTTTTAATTTGTTCCATATTCAGAGACTGTTTAGTTTAGTTTAGTTTTCTGTGAATATGGGAAGGAAAAATAAAAATCCCTGAATCCATCCATCCTTAACACTTGGTTATTCTCTCTTCAACAGTGGCCCTATACTGTGTGTCACTCACTACTATTAGAAATAAACCAAATTTTAATTTTACTATGCTTGTTAACTCTCAGATTATGTCAAAAAAATTAGTTACAGAGAATTAGTCTGAATGTTGATCTGCCCAGATCCAAACTGATGTTGTTCACCTGTTTGGCTCCATCAATCTCCACATTTAAAAGTCCCTTTCCATCTTCTTGTGATGAGCATTTCACACTTCTAATTTGGTGGAACTCGGCCAAGCAAATGGGCTGAAAGATAAGCAATGGACATTAAATACAACATTTAAGTTTTTAATTTTCATTTTTACTGCTTTATTATTACAGTTTATTAAACTGAGAGAATGACAGGGGCAAATTAAATCTGGCTCCATGTGTCAAAAATGCCATTCTCACCAAAGAGTTTTTTTGGGTGCGTTGGCAAATTCCTTTAGCTCCGATGACCAAGTCCACAGCAAGACTCCAACCTTGCTGCAGGAGAAGGAATGTTAAATGAAGGGAACATTAGACATTATCCAATCTGTAACATTTTCTCATCACTGTAGGGGAAAATATGCCCAAATATAATTATATAAAAGCTTTTTTATTTTCAGGATGCACAGAAATTAATCACAAGTTTCAACAATACCATTTGTTTAATGTGTATGCAGATTCACAATAAATTTACAAATCTATAAATCACTGCAGTGATGATGGACATGATGAATTGCTTAAGCAAATTCCCACATATTCCAGTGACTCACCACCAGCTCACAGGGGAAGACCTCCTCCTCAAATTTATAGAAGCTGCCGAAGATCTCAAAGAATTTCAGGATGCACTCATCCTCCTTTAGTGCCCCATACTGTTGAAACGTCTGCTGGATCGTCTTCCTCAGATGTTTGGCCTGAGATGATAACAGAAGGATGGACAGATCTGCAGTAAGCCTCTCGAATATGTCACACATGTATTTGTCTGATCAAACCATGCATTTTTAAGGATCACTTCAGTGAGCTCACCTTCATTGAGTTAATAAGCTCCTGAGGAAAGAATAAGTCTAAACCCACTTCCTTTCTGTAAAAGCAGCAACATTTTTAGTATAAACACAAACCACGTATAACATGCTAATACTTTTTTTTATAAAAGTAATGTTTTTATTTTTATTTCATTTTAATATCTCAAGATATATAAAGAACCATATTTCAATTTGCATCATTTATAACACAATAGATCCATACACATTTACAGTTCCATAAATTTACTTACTCTAGCAAATCAAAATTTGACTTCTTTTCCAGACCATTGGCATTTATATCTTTATAGAATCTCCTTTTTGTAGGAAATAAAAAAAAAATTAAGTAAGTTCCTCATGAGTCATTGTGTTGTTCTGCACATTCCACAGTCAATATCTTCATCTCTCAACTTTGTCTATGCAGCATATCTGTTGTGTGAAAAACTTCTGGGCTACACTCTGCATTTTCTACAAAATCAAAAGAGGAGCTGTGAAATCAAAATGATGTTACCGAATTTCTAGACAGCCCAGCTGAAAAGCTAATCCTTCGGTCACTTTGCTGGCCCAATTTTGCATATAGTCACTGCGAACCTGAGTAAGGAATGTTAAAACACAGTTAACACAGCATGATTGCAAATTCGGTCCAATGAATCAGATAAACCTTATTAACTGTACATATATTTAATATTATCTATTAAATAAAATACAATATGAAAAATTTGAGAAGGCTCTTTTCAATGAAACTAGACATATGACTCCTATGTGAAAAAAGCAACAGCCTTGCTCAAATGAGATTTCAAATATTTCATTTTAGCTTTGTAGTAAGCTCATGCTGTTTGAGACACTTTACGAGTATTTGAGGAACAGTATTATAACACGAGTGGTGTGTTACTTCTAATTTTACGGAACTTGTTTTTAACACAAGCAGACATTAACAGTGTAAATGTGCCAGAGAACACATTTCAAAGTCAGCGAGTCCAGGGCTGAGTCCAGCAGGTTTTTCAGTTCTCTTTACACCACCAAGAAAGGTAGTTAACTGGATTCAACTAAGTACTAAGGTGCACCTAGAAATAAATGATTCAAGTACAACAAATCCCTAAATCCTTTAAAAATCCCTAGCTGAATAACTGTGGAATATGATTCATGATCATTACGAAGGTGAAGAAAAAGTGTTGTGAAATTTTAACAATACACACCTGCTGATAGAAGTAAAGTAGTGTTGTTTTGTCTTCTCTAAACTTTTCCATGAAATTACTTGGAATGTAACGGATCTTCAAATCATATCTATGTTAAAAAAGGAAAGACATTACATTAAACACATATTGATCATATGATAAACAGAAAGTCTTTCACCACTTGTTCAGCGCAGGGCCAAGGTGGTCCAGAATCTATCCAACTAACATTGTGCATAAAGCAGCGTACCCCTTGAACAGCACATCAGTCACAGACACACTTATTCACGCACAACACTATGAACATTTTGCAATTACTAGTAAACTTAAAACATGTTTTTAGACTATATCAAGAAACAGCAGCACATAGAGGAAATCAGGAGAACATGAGGAGAATATGTGAACTCCATACAGTTTGAACTGGATTCACATGCACATCCATAGCCACAGTTCATGAGCCTATGGAACACCAGTTTTACCCGCTGCAAAAAAAGTGGTGCTGCATAAAGAAACCCTATGAGTTATTTAGTTAAAGGCCGCTAACTCTAAATCAGAATCAAAATACCAGTTCCCTCTCACCTCCACTCTGCCTCCAAACACTGCTGTTCATACTTCTGTTCCAGCTCAGCAATGGTCAGGTCTGGATGCAGCCAGTGGACCTTGTTTGACTTCAGGTGTTTCAGTAGCAGGCCATAGCAGCCCTCATGGGTGACATCCGGACCCAGGCGCCCACTGATCAGGATGGAGTGAATGACAGCCTAGGAACAACATCCATTGCTACAGACCAAATTTGCAGGTCACCGCAGTAACATCAGTAACATTTGTGAAGACTTCTCTAAATTACACCGTTATAAATTTCCTGCTTGTTAAACATAAGCTCCCAAGTGCTTTAAATAAATAATATAAAAGATTATACTTGCAATATTTTCAGAAGTGGCACTATTCAATGATACAATAAAACACCAACTTTGGCAACATCATAGACATGAAAAGAGAAGTGCTTCTAAATTATCAATAGTGCTATGTTGCTATATAAATCAATCAATAATAAGTTAAAATTAAACCGATTAAATTGTGCTAAAATGAGAATATGACAAAGGAAAGTAATTTAAAACAGCCTCTTGCCTTGATGTCCCAGGAGCTGTCACACTTGACCAGTTTGAAGTTGTTGCTTCGGTTGGAGCTGCTGCTGATAAGGCAGACCTTCAGAATCTTCACACTGGATGTGTCCCCAGAGGTGGGAATAGCAGTGGGGACAATGGCAGGAACAAGGTCATCCTTGGGGTCTTTCCTCTGTTGCTCCTTGCTGCCAGGTCGTCCCAGCCTCCAGGACAGGGTGCCAGGGTCCCCCGACATCTCCCTAAGTGCTCTTGCTATGGCAATGGCCACACCATATCTGGGAGAAGTCACAGATGATTACACATTTTCAAAGTTTTACACTTTAACCATCTATTAACCTAGATATGTTCACACAACCAACTCAGAATAAGAACCTTACAGTTCAGGTCACAAATCTCTAGATTAACGCTTAGGTCGAAAATCTTTTCTTGGGTATCTGATTACGGTTTAACGCTGCACATAATTCCAGTGTATAAACTACTACGATATTTAAGATGGAAAATAGATTTTCTTTTGAATAAATTTAACTTCTGTCCTGGTGAGAGATCTTTTTTTATTTACACAAATTGCAATTCCCTTTAATCCCTGACAAGGAATTCCTTTCTGGACCCTGTCAAAACTTTGGTTCATGCATGGAATTCGATGACAAGAACTCAAAACAGGTCATAATGGGATGAAAATAATACACCAGTGGGTGTATTATACCAGCTTTTTTTTCCCATTTTCTGCATTTTACAAATATTTGTAATACAGTGTTTTGTTCCAGCAATTTGACTTCAGTCCTTACCCTCCTGTCATGGGAAAAGGCAAATGTTTGAACATAAATATAGTTCTTAAGCCACAATAAACCTATCAAAGTTTTTATTGCAAAAGACAAACATGAATACAACAGAAGGTTTGGTAGCAATGCAGAAGAAACTTCCTCTGTTTGCTTAGTTTCTACTTCACTACTAAGCTCTGTTTGGAAATCATCTTTGACTCTCTGCACAGTCAAGCAGCCTTCCTGTTCTTTTTCTGTCTACCCCTTATTAAACCTGCTGCCACCTATAAATATTCAGTTTGTTACAGAGTTCTCTGACAAATTGAGACTTGTGGAAGGCCAGCGTGGCAAATCCTAGCTTGCGCAACTGGTGGCATCGTGTTTCCCGGACATCACAGGGAAGTAAAATATACAACAGAGTTCTCCCCTTTTCTTTAGACTTGATCCCTTAAAACACTACGGTACCAATTTTATCAACTAAGTTGACACTCAGTCATTTTATTTGTTTGAAAGCATCATTTTATGTCCTTTAAACAATGTGAATGAAGAAAAACCATAATGCAGAAATGGCTTATAAAAGAACAGCTGGAGATGATGGCAGTGTCCATTAAAAAAACCTTCTGTATAGATGTATTCTAAAAAGCACTATACTGATAATAGCATCACAATAGCATAACAATTTTCAATTTACAAAGGTAAAACGACTGTTACTGTTTGCATCAAAACCAGGTACGTTATATTATCATTACACAATGCTTACTGTAGTATTTTGAAAGCAATGAACAATGAGTCTCAGCATGATGCGTCGGGATAGTGAAATCCCTCTAACCACACAAAAAATTTGCCAATACAAATTCCTGCAGCTTCTAGAAAGCTGGCTTGCCAGGACACGAGTTGCTGCGTTTCCCTCTTCTGTATACAGTTCAGCAACTTTCCTTGCATAAATCCAAATTCATCTTAAAAATTTGTATCTTCTGGACAAACAATTAAAATATTTATGTCCTCTGGATGTTCTCCTATATAAAAACGCCAATTCTGTAGAATTTTTTTTACAAATATAAAACAAAAAACATCACTTTTTGCTTGATACAGTCTACATGTTCTATTTCATATAGTCATACAGATACAAATAAATGTACATAAGAATGACAAAGGCTAAGAATAAAATTCAGAATTTTTAAAGCCGCACAAAAATTTCAAAACAGTATAATCTCTTATACTTCTATATTGTAATTGCTACTTTAAAAAATACATCAGGAAGTAATACTTTCATTTAAGGCTTTGTGGAAGGTGCTTGAGTGAAAGTGAAATGCCACATGACCTCAGGCCAGTGGAGAGCACATTTGACCATGAGCAACCAGTTCTGAGGTTAATGCCAGAGCGACTGAAGTTGAGAGCAGCAGATAAAATGCTAATCATAAGACATGTTAAAAGCAATATATAGCAAACCCACCAAACACCAACAAAAGTATGAGTGATACTGCATGTATTTAGGTCAGAATTGGTCACTTAGTGATGTATGTGATGTCCAAAACACTTTTATAAATAACATATTCTTGCATAGAAAGAGGTTTCAAAATAGATTATGATATAACTGACGTTAGTTTCACAAACTTTCTTTAACCTAGGTAAAATAACCTGTTCAGCTAGAGGTTAGGGTTCCTTATTAGTTACAGCTGCCTTCTTGGAACCGGAAGGACCCTGAATTGCTACGATAANGATTATGATATAACTGACGTTAGTTTCACAAACTTTCTTTAACCTAGGTAAAATAACCTGTTCAGCTAGAGGTTAGGGTTCCTTATTAGTTACAGCTGCCTTCTTGGAACCGGTAGGACCCTGAATTGCTACGATNCCTGTTCAGCTAGAGGTTAGGGTTCCTTATTAGTTACAGCTGCCTTCTTGGAACCGGAAGGACCCTGAATTGCTACGATAAAAAAATACCTAGCTGTATATATGGGTAAAAAACTGCAAATAGCTTAGTATGCAAACCCAACATTGCAGCTTTCAATAGAGAAAAGCATCAGTTAAACTACCAAACAATAATTTTCTGCAGCCCTGCTTTATCCATGTGTATTCACATATATTTTAGTCTCATAAGGCTTTTTCAAAGCATTAAAAAACTGTTAAAAAACTAAATCTTGGTTTCAGCATTGATAGTTTGAATGGTTGTTCTTAAAGCATGTGCAATGGCATTTTATTGAGTGATACAGTACAATTTAATGTCTGAGCACATGAAAAAACTATGAAATAAACATAAACTGTCATATAAGTTGGTGGGCCCCTTTCATTTTGTAACCTCAGATATGATGTTTGCAGGGATGGTGAAAATTTTACCCCAATAGAACTGATCCAATACACACTTGATATTAAGCAAATTGTTGGCAGTAGTGAAGAACAGGTGAACTGGGCTGCAATAGTTAAATGTATTTAAGACCTAGAATACTAGGTTAGCAGAATAGCAGTATATCTGCATGATTTTCTCTATAAAATTTCAACAATTCGGTGCAGGAAAAAATAAGAAAAAGTATAAAAACAATAAAGTGCAATTGATAAAGGAATTATTATAACAGTTACATGGGTATCCTACATAATGAAACACCAGTAATCATGATTCTTTTAATCAATAGATACTGGACACGTAAACAAATGGTTCTGCTCCAGGATATAAAGTATTTTGCACAGTGCCCTTTTGTATTGCAATGATAAAAGCTGCACCACATTGTAATAAACAATAAAATCACACTGATATAACCTAGAGATCATATAAATCACTTAGCCATAATGAAATGCCGCATATGTAACAGGGTGTTCCACAAGAATACACCATTGACTGCTGGATACAGAAATTATTTAAACTTTACAGTGGGACCATTTATTCAAGGTGTCTTATATTGTTAGATCATCACTTTTACAATGATTTACCCATTTTTACAGCAAGGTATTTTTACTGCATCCAGTCAGACTATGTACCGTGGTCAGGGGTACTACAGGAGCAGGGACTCAAGTCAAGTACCTGCATGCTGCAAGGTGACACAACTACTATGCCACCCATCAGCCGTAACACAATACAACTGTAACAATACAAGCACAATGTTTGGTGGTGGTGGTGGGGAGGGAACGTTTACTTGTCAAAAATGTGATTTTATAGAAACCTTTGTTGAACTTGAAATTCAATATTTGCTTTATGATTTAGTTAATGCAGCCAAGAAATATACAAATATTCTGCCCATGTTTTCCAGTAAAAGAAAAAAGCAGTGTGTAAGCCATAAAGCAAAATAATACGGCATATAAATTTATACATTTATAATAGTCAGAAGCTTGTGAAAACTATACATGGTGATGAAAAATGTACTGAACACGTTTATAAATGTATTGCCCAGTAACTTAGTATCATAAGAACATGCAATCTAAGCCAATTTGTAAAGTAATTCCCAGTTTTTTCTTGACTTTACAAATGCTGAATAAATTACATTATGATATTCAGCTATTGCATGATAAATTCATGAAAGTGTTTTTTCTTTTTGAATCATCCTGTACATGTTTCTCAATTATGAACTTTTGTCAAATTTACTGACTTAGTATTAACTCTAGTTAATAACCCTTTGTTTGCAATATCTTGAGGGGCCATCAAGGAACATTGCGCTGCACCCTGTACGTGAAACTGTTACTCATTGTGCTATGAAGGCTCCGTGAAACATGGTCTTCAAAGGTGCAAACAAGAGATGAGTACAAGCTGCAGCAGGCAGTGCTGGAGGGGAAATGTTCCTGCAATCTCTGCTTCTCTCTGCCAGGCTTGCGCAACCAATTAAAGTAAAACATGTTTAGCCCCAATTCCGAATGCTTTGCTGTTTCAATAGTGTATGTACTTTAATTCTAAGTAAATGAAAATTGTTAAAATTTCATCCATGACAGCTGGACGGAAGTATTTTTAATTTACCTTCAATGTCACACTAACAGTCACTGGCAAAGTTCACAATAGTTGAATAGTTCATCACTGAAATATTTTTTGGAGTGATACATTGTAATAGAACACACACATCTGTGCCAGTCTCACAGACACTCTCTTTAAATCGGAAATTTTAATATTCTAGCTTGATTCTCGACAGCCCCAAACTTGCACATCTTGTGAATGATCTGTCAAGCTGAGATGTTGAGTGACCCTAAAACTATAGTACTAACTATACTGTATTAAAGAGAGATATGGTTGTGAAGAAGACCGATCACCTAGAGCTGACTGAACATCTGAACATCACTGCCACACATTCCAGCTAGTTTGACACTAGAAAATACACCACAATGTTAGTTTACTGAATGTTTTAAAACCACAAACCTTAAAAATACAAGTGATTGAAAGCTACGAACCTTCCTTTAAACCAGCCTCCTGGAACTCTGCTTGAAGTCTGATGTCAGACAAAAAGGGAAAAGTTACTACAGTTTGAAAGTTTTTTCAGTTTAGTCAGAGAAGGTGGGAGGTATTCAGAGCACGCCCATTTTTCTGTGTGCGTGTGTGTGTATGTGTGTGTGTGTGTGTGTGTGTGTGTGTGTGTGTGTGAGTGGAAGGGGGAAGGGGTGTTTAACACCTTGTTTTGTACCCTGGTGCCAAAGCTTCTGTGGGAAAGACAACTGTGAATGTGAACACGCATTGTAGTGCAGCGGGTAGTGCTGCAGGGTGTTCCAGTGTTATAGACTGAGAATATATATGTAATTAAGGTCAGGTTTAAGGTTAATCATTATTACTATTGACTAATTGTAATAGTTAGACATTTATTTCCTAATCTGCTCTGCCTATACCACAGGTTTAAAAGTTTGTCAATTCTCTAAGCACATACAAGGCAGTGTTGCAGCATCTCCACAATACTACTCTTACATGAAAAAATCCTAAACTTCCACTTGCACTGCTCCCTGCAAACATTTCACAATCTTGTCTTTTCTCTTCGCATGCTATGATGCTCGTACACTTTATATGTGGATGCTTCAAGAAAAACCACACAGAAGGATGGAGCTGGAGCACTTATTTACAAAGTGGGCAGCTCATTTTGTGTAAAAAATAATGGGATGGGACAATGGGACAGGTTGCCTCTGCCTAAATGACAGCACTGTGAAAAAACTGCGATTCATAAAATTGTTGAAGAAATACTTGATGCCATTTGCTGTGGCCACAATATCATTAATCCATTCATCCATTCATTCTCACTAGCCACATGTTCTGGAGACATATGATCTAGGGCAGAGTAGATCTTGGACATGATGCCAACCTGTATTATTATTATTATTATTATTATTATTATTATTATTACTCAACAACTGATATTCTATTTTTTGTAGTTTGTACAGAATTTATTAGAATTAAAAGTTATGTGCTTTCACTGTGGCCATTATGCAATCCCACACTTACATTTAATAAAAATATACCTAGTTATGATAAGGTGCATCCAACCTGAGAGGAAGAAAAAGTCTTCACATAACTTCACGTTACTCCTCCTCACCAGAGGTACAGCACAGTGCAAGAGAGTACAGTCTTCCACTTGCCTAGACTTGGTCTTCAGGAAGTCTGAGCGCGCGAACACGCATACACAGTACGCATGCGCGATACCGGACGCCGCGAGGACGCTCGGTCCGGTCAGGATGCCACATAGAATAGGAAGGCTTGTCAAGGTAAAAGTCAATTTATGCATACAAACAATTTTATATTAGGTAGAAATGTAAGCTGTTGACTAGTTTGTTGTGTCAAAATGGTTCTTCAACAGCTACTTAGGAAAGAAAACAAATGAGTTAATTGAAATGATGAAAATAGTTACTCTTTCTACTTATCTGCGTTATTTTGTATTGTGAAAAGAAAACAGTTGCTTACAGTTACTTTAATAAAGAGAGTGGAAGTTCTTTAAGAGGTTTCGAAACAAAATAGGATAATAAAGCAGCGACCCCTGATGGCTTCCATATGTAAACGGCACTGAGAACAATTAGAAAGCTGCGCCTCCTGCAAACGTGCTGTGAGCAGAAGCTGCGGTACCTGCAGGTCTCCACTCCTGTTTGTGGTGCTGCATATTTGTAAAACATTTCTAAAACACTTCCATAACACCAGTCACTCACGGTGAACTCGGTCCAGTCAGTAACCTCATGACCAAAAAGCGCGCTTCGCCACGTGAAAGCATTCGCTTTAAAATACGTTCTTCTCTTTAAAAAATGTGTCCGAAATTCTACTGCTGACAGACGATCGACACCGAACAAAACTCACATATTTTTAACGACGATTTTATTTCAGCGATACTTACAAAAAATAGCAACATTAAACTCCCCAGCCTGCGTATGAAGGTTTGCACGAGGTCTGCATTAATGCGCATATTGCAGTACATACCTCATTTATACGCACGTGCCTAGTGCAAGATTTATATAAACGTCACTATGTACAAGATTTGCACATATATACCAGTCTGAACAAGATTTCTACGTACATGTACAAGGTTTGTAGATGGCTTATACACGTATATTAGTATCTACGTGATGTACTTGTGCCATGATTTTCGGAATTAACTCAGCTTTTAATTTATATTAGGTATACACCTGCACACTTCTGTTTATATAGGATCTATACAAGTGTGCAAGTATGATTCATACATGTCAGAATATCATGATTTGTACAAGTCAAATATCAAAGGCTAAATTGACCACAGTTTCGCTGAAGCTACAGGATTCAGTCAGATTCTCTACTGGAAAAATGGTGGTTATTCGGCAGCAACTCGTTTGACTTAATTGTGTTTTTGACCAGCGACTATTGTTCAATACCGTATAGTTTGCAAATGTTGCTGAAGACACTTGACACGTTCTGCACGCTCTACAGACTCTGGTCAGATTCTGGTGCATTGCACATTTACGGTAATAAGTGAAATCGCTTTTAAGACTTTACTGTTTGCATGTTAACTGTTTAGATGAAAAGGGCCTCAGATCAGATCGATAAAGACTAAAGGCGCATGATCAGTTTTTACAGAAGTTTCACTGAACTTCCTGCTGCTGTGAAGTGTCTTCAGCTACATGCGGAAGGATCTTCATGCTCGTCTAAAATTCTTGGGAAATTGACGGAAATAGAAGCGTGCCAAACCACGCGCTGTCGATATTAAATAAGGGCCCAGTTTTTTATGCAACTATACTTAACTACAAACTGAGTTATTACAATTGGAAAATCTCAACGAAGTGTCTGGTATTTGGATCGCTGCGGCGCTATGTTTTGCGGCGGATCGATACCTGTTTGTTTGTAGCAATGGGACATAACTCAAACTACCCAGCAGAGGGAAGTTGTTCAATTCAAATGGCATTGAAATTAAACTGAAACAAGGTAACTATTTATTTGCTCACTTCTTAATTTTAAACGACGAGTCTTTCATTTATTCGGGAGCTTTTCATGAGTGCGCAGAATGCGCACTTTCTTCATAAGGTAGACAGAGTGATTTCGGTCTTGCTTGCTAAATGCTGTAAGCTGCATAAACTTGTATAAATGAATTTTGCATAAAGCTGCATTTTGATCTTATTAAAGACTTTCAGAATGGTCAACTTTAGCAGTCCGTCGAGTTGTGAAAGTGATCGCTGGAAACTTCGTGTAGTTGCAGATCAGGAGGTCGTGTCAAATGAAAGCTTATTAAATAAATGAAGTGAAAGTGAATTTCTCTCCCATTCAAGTGTGACTTTGGTTTTATTAACAGCAGGACATGTTTTTTTTTCTATTTTCTTAAGTTGAGCCTGGCAATTTCTATATGTGATTTGATGGGATGTGTGAGGTCAGGTGAAATGTGCGCACTTTCAGGATCGCGCTCTCTCTCTCTCTTTCTCTCTCTCTCTCTTTCTCTCTCTCACGGTTCAAGGCGGTTACTGGTCTGTATAATAATACACTGTGGCTTTAGTAAATCGTGCTGTCTATTCCGCATCATTTTTATTTTCACATAAAGTCCCGCAAAGAAATGCACAGTCGGGAAATTTTCTCTGCAGTTTTATGCAGTTTTATTACTAAAAAAAAAATATTTTTCCGTTGTTCTCGCCCTGTGGTGGAAGTGTCATTGCGAGTTGCGTGTCTGGAAAATGGTGCGTATTGACATTAAAGTGGCGCTTCCCCTTTGCTGCCTTCAGTGCTGATGAAGTAACGCGCTTTTAGCTCTAAAACCAGGAAATCCGTTAGTGAAACATGGATGGGAAGTTGTCATGTTATTTCACATTTTGGGTTCTGTGCGGTTTGCCCGAACGTCTGGGCTTAGTCTTTTTTTTTTTTTTTTTTTTTTTTTTTTTACTGTTTATTAAATTTATTCATGTTTATACACAGTATTGCAGCCCATTTTTGGCATTTGGTGATGTAACAAGTGTTAGAATCACAGAAATGAGAAATGGGGCGGTGTTTACAAACTTTATATTTTAACAGAAATCATCACTCAACAAAAATTACAGTAATGACGTCGTTATCGTTTGTTTTCCCAAGGATTTAAATGCATGCGTGAGTGACATCTCTCTCAGCAGTCAGATGCAGTTTTACTGAAATCTCAAAACCAGCAAAAAGGGGGATACACAATGAGTGTTGTCATTATAGTGTATGGTGCCTATTGTATTGTGTCAATCCGTGTAGCTGATAACTTTGTCAATGATCATGCAAAAAGTGGCACGATTAGGCAAATTTAAACTTTGAATGACAGTAGGGGACATACTGGTCAGTGCTGCTGTCTTGTAGTCTCAAAGTCCCTGGTTCATGTCTTGCTTCTGCAGTAGTTCCTTTCAATATCCCCTGTACAAATGGATCAATTACTGTTTAATAGTATGATTGTCATAGACAAAGGTGTCAGCCAAATGAAAATGGTTAATAACTCTTAAACCCATTTAGCTGAGAACAGAATAAAGAATTAAATGTCAGCTGCCACAGTATCTTACACAACACAAATATACAGATGCAAAGAGTATAAAATATCTTCAGTTTGCCTACTTTTTAGCGTAGCTGTCAATGCCTGAGTTTCTACAACATACAAGAAAGATTACATATTTACAGCTTTTTTTTAAATGGTAAGGTGTGCACAGGTAGTTTTACACCGTGCCTTTCTGGTCTTGTGAAATGTAAACATTTCTCAGACTCTCAGCAGCTTCTGTAAAGTCTAAAAAAATACGGTATATGTCAATGTTGCGTAATTTATATTAGAACTGAGAAATGTAATGAGAAAAAGTTGTTCCAAATTAGCATAATGACATCAACAAAATTATGTTGCAGCTCTATAATGGATTGTTTGTTACTATGACACCCTAATCAACGGAAGTTAATCATTCACACTATACAATAGAAAATCCACATTAATGTTTTAAGCTACAAACTGCTTATTTCTATTTAAACTGTCTGGTCTAATTTCCAATTAAACATTTAGGTTATACCTTAAAATGGAAAAAAGCTTTGCAGTTTTGGAAAAACAATCCATTACTTGATCCCTGGTCAAATTAAACTTACAGATGCAGACAGTACAGGAGCTGACACGAGGAGAGGGTTAAAGTGTCAAAATATTGCCTTGCCAGAAACAAACTGAACACCAGTTTTGGGAACTATCATTTTAGGTGCATCTCACAAAACCTTTTCAGTTTCCTTCAAGCTTAATTAATGGATTAGTTAAAAATACCATTCAAGACAAAAGCTACAAATAAACTGTCTTCTACACAAGTTTCACTGTTGCTTTTTTGGCCACATGCTCTGCCATTTCTGAGATAAATGCTAATTCTATCAAATAGCTCACTGGAAGCTTAGATTAACATTTTATTAAAAAAATAGCAATAGTTCTACAATTATAAGGTCATCTCCCAAAGTGATCTACTAAACAAATTTTAGTGTTAATGAAGGGGGGGACTCTTGTTGCATTTAACATTTTTTGAAGACAATGGCTCCACAGTGTTTTTGCTTCTCAATGTATGTTCCTACATCATGTGTTTTACTGTAATAACATTTACACTAATTTCAGCTATGATATGGTCACTTCAGCAGTGATCACAATTTACAGGGTTTGACCTTTTTACCTCATAGGTGTGCTTATTATTTTTTCACTGTGCCATGTATTTATTAAAAATCTATTGTGTGGGTTGGCTGGTAATAACCAAACAGACCTCTGTATCACTTCATTTTACTCTACCTATTCTTGCATGTTCCTTTATTATCAAAATGAGGGAGAATTATGTTGAATAGATATTTGCTATCAAATTCTTTTCTCTTTGATTGAATTTCTATACGTATAGCATTACTGTAACTTTCCTGGGTCCAGACCTTCCAAAAAACGTTTTGTTTATTGTATCATTCTGTCAGAAGCTCCTCCAGTGGCAGCAACTTGATTTTTTTAGTTTTCTGGTCTAGTTTATCCCTTTGATGCATCCCACTCTGACAAAAGTATAGGAACTTGCTAGAACTTTTATGATTAATAAGGTTACTGATTTCTTAATGAAGTATTTATGCAGGAAAGGGAGCATCAATGCCAAAAAACATATTTTAAATGATGTTTGCACTAATTCAATCTCTCAACACAACTTCATATTACATGGAAAATGTAAAACAGATTTTTTTAATTTGGATGATATGACGAAAGGATTTACAGAGGCATCTGTGACTGTATGAATGTCTTTCGTATCATAACTTCACTCCACTCTCCCACAACTCTCTCCAGCTGCATAAGATTTTAAAAATGAAACCAGTTTTGCAAATAGTAGCACCTTTTTTCAGTGGCCAAAGAATCAAGATTTCAATTCAGTTCTGGAACATGGAGTTTTATATTTTGAAATTTGCTGCATAATATCATTTTGAAATTAAGTTTTGAAAGATGCGAATATCAAGGTACTGGGGTTAGAAACATTATCATACCAGTAGCACAGGTAAAGTTAATCTATCTGAAATATCATTGCTATTCTGTGATGAAACAATGAGTAAGGCGATTTTGTTGTGAGATTTCTCAGTGACAGAAGCGATCAGATCAGTGTTTTGAGGTGTTTGGTGTGATCTAATATTCTGAATTCAGGTCTGTCTTAGTTCCATTAATAACAAAATGGGATTTCACTTTTCAAGGACACAATGAATCATACTAAGTTTGGCCAGGTTAAAATTTACTTTCAGTTTAGTTCAGCTGCCCAGAAAGTTTGTCAAACAACGTACCTGTTATATTCGGCAGCAATATTTTAATGGGTGTGTTCATGAAAAATATATTTTTATGTGTTTCAGCTGGGACTTGGACCTACAACTGTCATAATGCAGTTTACTGTGTTACAACTAGTAACTTTACTTTAAAATATTAACTACATCACTACAGCTGCTATTTCAAGTTTTCTCCTACTTACATTCAGGGGGAGATTAAAGTGTTATTTAAAGCTGCATATTATAATTAATTTTATTGTTTGGAATGTTAAAACTCATTTAAAACACACTTCAACTATTGTATCGATATATAGCTTATCTAGATATCTATATATCTATATAATATAGATTGTATATATAAAAACATATGAAATATGAAAGATATGCAATAATTTCTATATTAAGGGCATTATTTTTTATGGGATGCCATGAATAATTTGACAAAGGACAGGCTTTGGTTACAAAATGGGTTGTTAACAGAAATACTTTGTGTTATTGTCAAATAAATAGTAATCAATAAATTTTTATACAACCTGATTAAAAAAGATATTGATATTTACTTAAGCAAATTAAAGAAATGAAACAAATTTTACAGGCATTTTTTTTACTTTTTAAGATTGCATCCAAATACCACTTTGACAAATGGAAATCACTGATAACTGATATGGAACTCTATAAAAATCCATGATGCTTGTTATAGATGCTCAGTCTCAGTCATGTTGTGTAGTATTTATAAACCTTGATGAACCCTTCTTTTTTCATTAACAGCCTGTTGTGACCATTGTAACTTACAATAGCAATGCTATAAGTAGCATGTGTAATCATGTAAGGTGATAAACTTAGTCAGGTGTCCTGTAAACTCATGCTGTTAGTAGTTGTGTTCCTGTCTGTATTTTATAAACCTGGCATTTGACATATTGCATGCAGCTAACTGGTCAGTTTAATGTAATTCAGCATGTGACTCAATGTGGAGTTCACTTACTGTGGTCCATTTCCATGTTCTGTCCTCAGGGTATGTGAAGTCTCTATTTATGTAAATACTCCTCCTAGCAGTACTAGTAGCTCCATGCCATAAACAAGAAAATATAAATAAGGGTTACAGTTAGGAAGTGTTTTGCAATGCTAAACGTTTGCCAGTGTGGCATCAGAAATACAAGCATAAGATCCCTAGAGAAAGCTAACTTTTTGACATACTGTGAATGGATGTGAAAATTGTTTGTGGTTATACCCAGGAAGCCTCCTGGTATTGAAAATGAGATGACTTCATTTCCTAAAGTTCCCTTAACTCTTTACAGAGATAAATTGCCATAGAAATACATTTTTCACTTGTTACTAAGCTGTAAGCCTGTCAAATTTAAATATAATCTATGTATACATATTATAAAATATATGTTGAACTGCAGGTATTAACAGTTGAGTATCTGCTTATAGCAGAAAACAAAAGAGATGTGTTCTGTTAGATGCTGAGTAGGTTGCAGAAACAGTTGTTTCATGAAACATCAGGGTGGAAACAAGAAGTAAAGGGGGTACTGTATGGTTAGTCAGGTGGACAGCAGAAACTCTGCCGACCTGCTAACTACTCACTTCTCGTCTTTCAGCGTTTACTTAACACACAAACACCAGCCTAAAGTACATCTGCTAACTCTTTACCTATGTATTGTTTCATTGTGATCTTCAGTTTGTTTTACACGTTTAGCTGTATCGCTCTGTCTTCCTGTGAATTTCCCCTATATTGACATACACTGTCAATCATATTCACGTATATCCTGTTCTTCGCCTAGTGATGTGTTATTCATGTGTCACAGAGTGGCCAATGGTATTTAAACAAGTGTCCACACATTCGGAGCAGCTCACATTTATTCTGTCTGCCTGGCCTGTCAAGGCACATTATTTTTAGTAGCAGTTAATGTTGTCACATGTATCAGTTCTACATGAAAAAAAGTTTCATAATGACACAGTGGAGAAACATTGCTCTCATTCTGACTGCCTTCAAGTATGTCACAAAGGCAAAATAGATTGATGAATCCAATAAAGTTGTATATTAAATTGTTATGCCATTACCTTTGTGATTGTTGGGTTGTCTTAGCCATACACAGCATTAATGATTGGCAGTGTTCATGCATGTGCAACAAATCCATAATTTATTGTTAAAATAGGCAACCAGAGTTGAATAAGTATTCAGTTGTTTTCAGTTTTGCAGTTAGTATTACAGCACACTTTAAGGAACTGGACTGTGACCAAAAGATATACCTCCCAAGAAAGAACCTGCAATTTTGAAAAAAAGTAGTTGCCCAATATTACTTAAGTAAATGTTTATATCTGTATGTGGCTACAAAGACTCTTTAACATTAATAATGTCACTGCCTTATTTCTGTGCTTTGCTATGCTCAGTCCAATATTTTTGTGGAGAACATACAGCTCAAGAAGAGATATTAAAGATGTCTGCTGAAATATATCATTCTAAATTTTTACATTCTATGGCTGTTTCTTCTATCGATGATTAAAATGCAAGTGTTATTGCTTAATTTTTTTTTGATAAAGTGTTAAATTTAGCTTTGCGCAGTGAATAAATGGCTCCAACTTTTGCAGTGTGCTTCTGTTGCTAAAGTAGTGTAGTTTAAGAGGTGAAAACTGTCATCAATTAAATGTACAAAGAAGGTTCATTTTATTTTATTTTTATTGCAGTCATTAGTTTCATCTGCTGTGCTAATTCATTGTAAGAATGCATATGTTGACAGGTCCAAGAGTGCCAAGTAAGTGATGTCATCACTGTTTCAGTGGTGTCTCAAGGTCAGTTAGTACCGCCTACCCATACATTGCTTGTCTCAAGTCTGAGAAAACGTTGAAGCAACACTGCAGTTATTCTACTATAATTCTGGAAATTGTGAACTGTACTATTCCATACTGAAATTGGGTATGACCTAAACTTTTAGGAGGCTTCCTAAACCTTTTTAAAGTCTTAAAAGACTACAATTTCCCTCTTTTGTTTGGGGATGGACACTGCAGACTAAGCTGCTTTAGAACCTTGCTGGAGTTTGAAGAAAAAAAACTGCCATGTTTCTGGGAAAATGCTCTACCAAACCACCAGTTTTGTTTTTAGTGAGGGGTAATGAGTACGAGTCGTGAGAACTGGAGCTGTGTTAAGAGTTTGTCCGTGCATTTCTGACCTCACCTGAGGTCAGGGTTTCTAAAAATTAAGGGAATATACTCTTTATCTATGAGTTGGTAGTTGAGTCTGAGAAAAAAAAAAAAACAATACTTGTTTTTTACTGTAGGTTACAACACTGCAGATGAAAAGTAAATAAGACATGACCTACACCTACCTGCTGTTTTTGGGTGAAATAGGCAGTTGAACAGAACCAGGTTTAGTGAGTGATATTTCCTGTGTTCTCCATGTTAACCTCAAAATGGACAGGCTTCTGCCCCATTTAAAAAATGTTCAGGAGACTTTTAAAAGTTCTCAATTGCCTACATTGGCAAATGTAGTACTATGGGGAAGCTGGACACCAGGTTCGTTGTGGGAGAACACAGACAGACTGAGTTTGTACGTCAGAATTTCCAACTCAGTTCACCAAGGAGGAGGCCGGTGGTGCGATATGGGTCATAAAGATGTGATGTCTGTCTAGTCACCATGAAAGAAGTGAGCACAAGTGGGTAGAAAAGCCTGGCGACCAAGCTTCAAAACACATATCTGATTCATCACTCCTCTGTAGTAAGATACCAAAGGATGTTTGTGTTACTGTTGGATATTAATTTGTTCCTTGTGCTTTTGCTTGTACATTTATGTAAGACAACTTGTATTTTAATCGCTCGTGTGAATGGATATTTGTTTTAGAGTAGCCCCCTTACCCCATCCTTGGTGAACTAAAGGCCTATTACAAGTCCATTTTCTCTTTGTTTTGCAATGATTGAAAAAATATGTAGGTTTGGTGATGAAGGTTCCTTATCTTTCCACCTTAAAAAACTGGATTTTTCAAATATTGGTTCCATTTACTGCTGAAAATTTGCTTCTCTCCTCATCAGTTGTTTGTGTTGCTTCCCTGGTCCCCAGACATGCTTTTACTTTTGGTTTTTTCCTCTCTGTCCATAGTGTTCAGATGAGATAGATCACTGGCATATCAAACTCACATGTGTAGTGTTGCCTCCTACATGCAGAGTGGAAGAGAAGGCCGGCAGGAAGACTCAGCAACCGTGGGGAAACGTAACAGAGATTGTGTGGTTTTCGGGTCAAACCACATCTAGGTGTGTGTGGCTTTGGGAGTCACCGATTTGCCTGGCTGTGGAATATACAGCATCCTTGCAACAACTCTATTTATAGCAAAAAGCTTTGCTGTTTTAGTGTGTAACTCATTCATGGAGAACTACCATATGCGACGTAAATGAACTATGTTGATGCAATGTCACTGTTGGTTTCAGTCTCCACCAATCTTCAGCCAACACATTCCATTTACCACTGAGAAACCCTATCAAAGATATTACAGGGTGGAACCAGGAGTTTTACTCAGAGTCTCAAAGCAGCATGTTCTATGGGTGTAGACCTATCACTCTTAAGCAGAAGGCTGGAAGTTCTAATACCAGGAGCAACCCTCCTGTCCTTAACATCTCAGTTAGGGATACGACCAGAAAAGTATTAAATTTAAAAAAAATGGATACAAGCAAGGGAATGTACAGAAACTAAGCTTAAGTAAAAATGTGTGTTGCAATGATATTCCATTTTGTCTTCAATTTCCAGAAATTATCATGAATTCATATAACAAATTTTACCCTAATTTTCCATTTAGAAAATGTATATCAACTGACAGTAGGGCCAGTTGCATCTGTTATTTGTCTCTGCCAAAACTGCTGTGTAAGTTGTGTTTTCTTATTAATGATTGTAGATTAGATTAGATGCCTAAAATGAAGAATTACATCAAGTAGCACCACACTTGTAAAAAAAAAATAAGTGTAGTAATACTGTATACATTTTTGTCAAAGCAGTAATGTTTTGAAGCCTTGGTTCTGCCTTTGTCTGTGGTGGATGCTTTTTTCTTTTGTGGGCTTTAGACTGTAGAAAATGCCTACTCTGTACTTGTCTGCCATAATGTTCCATTATGTTAAGGTTTCAGCACAACTGGGCTGTGGGTTTTCATTCTTACTATGCAGTCAGACAAAGGTTTAAGTTTCAGTATTCGCACCTCACTAATTTCAGTATGCACCTTTCATGACAGTCTGTCTGCTGCTTTGGACTGTCGTGTATATTTTCTTTTAAAATGCACAGACAAGCTCCAAGAGATTTTACATTTTCTGTGACTCGTGTGTGCATCCAGTGGTCAGTTGCATGTCTTTCACTGTAAAAAAGTATGTGATTTCTCTTCAAGACTCCATAGTGGAAAGTCATAGTGTAAACTTATTTAGCTATTAGTTATGTTTTGCAAAACTATTCTTTATCAATCCTTAATTAACTTTTTCTGTATTTCATAGGAAATACAATGTTTTCCTATGTGCCTAAAAGAAATGATAGTTGAATGGAAAAATCAGATATGCTACAATAAATGTGGCACAATGAATAAATTTATAGTTTATCAATGCTCTTTTTATAAAATTAAGTTAGTGAGCAGTGTGAGAAAACTGTTTTTGTACACTTGTACGTGCAGAGCGGAGCACACCAACGCAGTTCTGCCTTGGGCTTTCCTCTTCACTCCTTTAAAGGAGAACAGAGCATTTGAGAACAAACGCCCAACCGCCACCTCTCTGTCGCGAACCATGTGACAGGAAGAGATAAGAGGCCTGCCTGTCTGAATCACGTCTTCAGCACTGAAGTGTGTGCGTATGTGTGTGTGGGGGGGACACCACACTGCAGCAAAGAAAAAACTTTGGTGAAGACTAAAATATATGTAAGACATGTTTAAAAAATGAATTCCTTTGTTAAAACTGGATTAAGCTTTTATAGTGCAGCTTTTTAACTTGGGTTAAAAATGCAAAGGTATAAAGCGTGTTTAGTGTTTTTTTTCTTGTTTTCTACTGTGGCTACTAACATTTTTTCAAGTTTTGGTTTATTTAATATCATTCTGTTTTATTCTACAAAATATAGCGTATACATGTGTACACTTTATATTTTTTAAAAGTCTGGTTGGTTTGGTTATCGCGTCATTTAATATTTTCTGTGCATATTGTGAAATTCAGACTTTTAAACAAATTCTACATCTAAGTAGTATTGTAAAAACTTCTCAAAAATGTATTGTTTACAACCATGTGGCGTGCATATATACTCCCCTTTTATGCTTTAACACAAGGCTGGTTAATGCCACTGATAATAGTAATGATGTCAGTTTGCGAATAACAGTAGGAATTATACTTCTTCCAGGTGTTCTTGGTGTGTCAGGAGAAGCTCCAATGGAAATGATGTATTGAAGTCCAGAGTCAACACCCAGCATGCTGCAAAGAATGATGAACCATTTGAAGATACAACAGTAGCATGTTGCAGCCTACTAGGAAAACATAGGTGCATCAACTCTAGCGATGATTGGAATATTCTTTCATAGACTCTTCTGCCTTGAAACCTTAGCTGTATCTGCATCATTTCAGCTGAGATGTTACTCATGAAAAGCAGATACTTGGCTTGGATGGGCATCTTATAATACTTAACATCAAAAATGAAACCCTAAACTTAAAGTGAATCTACCCACTACTGATACTTACTTTTTACAACTGATACAATTTTCCAAGGGTAATATAACGATCTCTCCCACAGTTTGAATTGTAAATACTGAAGTATTAAAGCTCTGTATCTAAAACAAGTTGATAGGCAGTTTAGTATGGAGGAGCAGGCTTTGTGTGAAAGCAACCACCTAGTGAGCTGCACTGATGACATGTATTATTCACAACCTAACTCCATGCCAGTGTGCAGCCAGAACTATGGCATGCTGGCTTTGGAGTCTGTACAGTCGTCATCCATTTCACCGCACTTCTATCAGGACCCACTGGAATCCCCCATTACACCCGCCCAGGAATTCAGCACAATGGTAGATGGGACCAAAGCTCCAGGGCTCTGGCCTAGCAGTAATCATGGGAAGGCTACACCTGATCTTTGGTGTCCTCCCTTTCAAGGGGAGGTGTTGGAGATGAGAGAAGTCAGCAATGACAGAAGCTACCAGTACAACACCCTGGCCCATGCTGAGTCAAATGGGGCAGGCAAGCACTCTGGTGACTCTTTGCCCAGGCTTGACTCCTTCAATCAAGTGTTCGCCAGCCAGAATCTGCGCCTTCTCCAGGGCAGCAAGGGCCCGCAATCTCCTAGCCGACTGCTGGGATCTGGTTCACTCTGTACCCCCACAGATGCTGCCCTGCGCCAACTCCTCTCTCAGAAGACCACTTTGCAGCCCACTGAGCCTCCACAGAGATACTCTCAAGTACAGCCCCAACCTGGAAGGGGGTACGACCAGGGTCATGTCAAACTGCTAGCCGGAACTCAGCAGCATAGTCACTATGGCTACCAGCAGCAGCTACCGCAGCAGGAACAGTACTTCCTGCAGCAGGGCATGCAACCACAACCACAGTCACAAATGACAGCCTGCGCCAGGTCCCTAATGCAGTTCCACCCACACCAACAGCTGGACCACCAGACAGGATCCTACTACCAGCAACAAGTAACAACTCAGCAACCAGTGCAGACCCCCTCTTTCCTAGCTAGCTATGGTCAAAACTGTAAGGTTCAGCAGCAGCAGCAGCAGCAGCAGCAGCAGCAACAGCAGCAGCAACAGCAACAGCAGCAGTTTATGCCTTCGGACCCAGGCCACTCCATCCAGCAAGCGTCTATGTACTTCCAAGAGCAACAGAAGCAGAGGCAACTCTACCGTCAAAATAATCCGTATCTGCCCCAGCCGCAGCAGAGTCCCATCCAAGAAGAAATTCACCCCATCTCCTCCGACTCGAGCTGTCCCCTCCCCAGCCAAGGTCAGCACACTCCCACCCATCAAAGTCATGGGCTCATGTACCAAAGGGAGCACAGTCTGACCTGCCAGGAGCATACAACACCGCTGGGCCCCACCACCAGCCCTCATCCACAGGGGACGGTGTCCGAGAGGGAAGTCCTGTCCATTATCCATCAGACCAGCAGCAACCATTCACCCAGCTCGCCGTGGTTACAGGTCGGCTTTCATTTGAATGTTTTCAGGACAGGAAGCAGCTTAATACAAGTTTGCTTGTATTGCTGACTTGCATTAACAAAAGAAATGTGGGAAGTGGCATTATTTTTATGTTTTTATTTGTTTAACAGAGGCAACTTGTAATGTTACAACTATTTACAATTATACGTGTTTTCTGCTCTTTCACTAAGGGGGTACAGGAAAGTGGTGATGAGCACACACAGTTTTTTCACATTTTAATCTTCAAAAAACACCTGTTCAGACAGGCACAGGTGCACTCCAATTGCTCTCCGTCTTCAGGCCCATGAGGCCACCCTTACAGGCCTTAAACAGGCTCACCTGATCTCACACTGATACTAATCTCACACCCAGGAAACTGTTTTTGGTGCCAACACATAGGTGTGTCCTGGCTGGCTACTGTCCAACCTGTATAAATGCACAAAGTGTGTAACAAGAAATAGCTGTGACGCTTGTTCGTCTGTGGATTATCTTCACATCTTTGGCACAAAATTCTCTTTTGAGTTTTCACTGACATAATGACATGAGTGTTGGTTAGACAGGACAAAAATATAAATACAAATATGTTTGTTTAAAATGATCAGTTTTCTCTTTTCCTGCTGCTACAGCCTTTACCAAACTACCAAGAGGATCCATTGTCTCCAGGTCACAGGTATTCTAACTGTTACCCTGTTACTTGGTGATAAAATTACTAATTTAGAGCTAATTAGTTAAAAACTAATTATATTAAAAAGTTGTTAAAATTTATTTGTCAAACTGAAATCAAAGGTCTGATCACATTTCATTAACATGACCTGTGTGTGTCTTGCCCTTTTAGTAAACACTGCATTTTTGATGCCCCCTCCGGTGCTCCAATGAAGAAGGAGGTGATGAAGACAGAGGAAACCTCTTCTAAGCTCCTGTGCTCCACCTGTCAGAAGGAGTTCAAGAGTTTACCTGCCCTCAACGGACACATGCGCTCCCATGTTGGCTTCAAAGCAGCGCCCACATCCAAATCGGTGAGGACCATGGGAGCCTAACAGGTCATGGCATGTTCTGCTGCATGCTGACAGCTTTGACGATGCCAAAGCTGCTACATTCTTTGGGTGGTTTTTTTTTTATAGGAAGGAAGGTTCTCATACACGTCACAAGTTCCATTCTCTGAGTTCTGTTTAGCTTTTCTTGCATGAAAGAGCTTTCTGCTTGCTTGAGGCTCCTGTGAATGTAATGTTTAAATTAAGTTTTTACCTTAAAGACCGATTAGCTGATTTAACACAAATCAGCATCTACATGCAGATCTGGCAGGTTTTTGGGTGTTTTTGTGTGGTTCCCCTGGTGAAACCACTATTTAGTTTAACTTGGCAGTCCCCTTGCATGCTCTTCGAGAGACCCAAATGTGGTGGTCTAATTTATCGATGTCTCGCTTTGCTGACCATAGTGGACTTTGCTAGAGATTGTAATCCACAATTGAAGTTCTAGGTGTGTTGCACGAATTTTCAGTATGTCTGTTAACCTATTGATCCTCAGTCCTGGTCTATTGATCATATAATCCCGCTTCCCATTTGCTTTTTTTGTTAACTGTGAAGATCAACGTTACTCCGAGATACTTTGTAATGCAAGGATGAAGCTATGCAATACTTCAGGTGGTGCCCATTCATTTTGAAACATGGGAACACTGACCCCAGACTGACAAATAACATCCTGTTAGAGATACAACCTTGCTAGCTGAACTTTCAGAAGTGTTTAACATGGGCAGTTTCTCTTTCTGACCAATAGTCAACTTGACCTCCTGGATAATGCAAAGCAGGGGTTGAGGGAAAAAGAGCTGGATGGTGACCGTGTGGGTCAAAGGTCACATACGCTTCAGGCAGAGATGTTCATTGCTTGTGTTCATGTCTGTGAGCAGAAAGAAGGGGGCACTCAGCTGCCAAGAGAGAAGGAGCCCACCCACCCCGTCATCATGCCTGTCTCTGTGCCTGTCAAGCTTCCACCCGTTACCAAGTTCCCCCTTGCCCCTTCCTGGTCCCACCCAAGAAATGACCGCACCGACCTGGTTGGGCAGCCTTCACAGCCACCTTGGCCTTGCTCTGAAAACACCCAGCTTCATGGCACTTCCCCTGTGAGTGCACACCCCCCCCACTCCCTACCAACTTCAAAAACCTCTCTTTAGCCTCAATATCAATGCCTCTCCAAATCCCCGCAGGCCCCTTTCTCTGTGCCCTGATTTCAGTCTACAATTTAACCTAACCTTCAGCCCAGCTGCAGCTTTTAACCTCTCCCCAGCGCCTGTTTTTGCCATTCTAAAGCACAATCTTGGCAAAACGTCTTTGTGTTGCTTATCTTTTTGACTGCATCATTTTCCTGCATTGAGAATTAGATTACTTGTGCTCTAGTTTATGAATATATGCAAAGACATGTAAGAAAAATCTATTCAAAAAATTTCAGAAAATGTTATTAAGCTAATATTTAAGTATGTACAGATTTAAACTGAACAAACAACTGGCAACTTGACACCAATTTTTATACAGTTTTGATCATTGCTTCATGCATATTCTTTCTGTAATTTCTTATTTTATACTGCATGATTAGGTTTGTGCTTTGTAAGGAATATCTCATTCTTTTTCAAGAATTGATATTGTTGTTCATAAATACATAAATTTAAGCATCTTTTCTGTAAAAAAAAAAAATTTGAGCAACAGTAAGATACCAAATTAAGTGCATATTAAAAATTAAAACACGTCAGAGAAATGCGTTCTTTGTTGTGTTGCATTTGCGGCATATTTGTTTGATACTGTATTGTTGTGGCACATTGTAAACCCTTCTTGATAATGCTTTTTTGGTTCTATCTGTGCAGCTGTTAAAAATGGACAAGGCACCCATAAGAGGGGAAGCACAGGCATCACGAGCATCCAAGAAGAAATACCGGCACAAACTGCAGCCACTCGTCATGCCCTCGCCCAGTGTGGGGCTCGCTCCTGTGGGTGCTGTTCTCTTCCAGAGCCAGCTCCGCTCTTCACCTGCTGCTGGGGAGGAGCCATCTTATACGCCACCTCCCATGCTGAGCCCTGTTCGCCAAGGATCGGGCCTCTTCCGCAGCATGAGAGCTGCAGTGGCTGGGGGGTCCGTCAGCCCTGCTGTCCCACGTGTATTCCTCTGTCGAACCAGTAGGTCTCCACATTTGCCACACAACAGTGTAGAATCATAAGTGCTGCAAACTTTACACAATACTGCAGCAAACATTATGCATATTGTTTAGTGTTCTGCCTTTATAAACACTGCAATTTCACTTTAACGTTGGTAGATCAGTATTGTATTTGTTCTCTTCTTTTAGTTTCTCAAGCAAGTGTTACTTTTATTTACATGCTGGGTTTAACTTACTTTGTGTCTTGTATCTGAAATTAATGATAATGAAGTTTTCAGAGTTTAAGGTTATGTTTCAGATGTTTGGTTTTCTCACAGAGTTCAGTCTGTCATAGAATTTTGTGTTCAGTATAGATGCTGATGTCACTGTGTGTGTGTGTGACTGACAGGCAGTGTGTCTGGCAGTCTTGTGATGACAGCAGTGGGACCTGGAGAACGGCCTGTGAACATTCAGCCGTAAGCACTTCCATCTTTCTGTCTTTCCTCTCTGGCAACTCTGCTGGGTAACCCCTCCTCCATGAACTTCCTCCTGTGCCAAGTGAACCTGAGATATTTCTGTTTTGGTGGCAATTCCTTTGTTTTGCTGTCATTTCACTCCAGGCGGATCAACATTGGGCCGCGTTTCCAGGCTGAGATACCCAATGTGCAGGAGCGGTCCCAAGTAGAAAAAGACATTCACCCAGCTGGCCTACTTTGGACTCCGTGGAGGGACCTGGAGAACCCAGCTACCCAGCAGAAATGTAAAATTGACTTCCAAGGAAAAAACACACAATCCCACATTATTTTATGAAGATCAACCTTTAAATTTTTGCGGTCATCTCGTCTCTGTACTCATGTCTCCTGCTTTGATAGTGGATGATCTCATGAACATGGCGTGTTCCAGCGTACTTCCGGGAGGAGGAACCAACACAGAATTTGCTCTCCACTGTCTGTTTGAATGCAGAGGGAACTTCTTGGTAAGATATACTCATGCAAAGACAAACATCAAGAACACACACATATGAGGCCAAAATGTAAACGTAAATGCAGGTTAGAAGAGGTTTTACAGAAGTGCTAATTACATGCAGGTACTACCATTTCACGTGTGGTTTGACCTAAGGAATATAGCAGGATGTACAGTGTAACTGTGTTGCCAGATACTACTTTATTTGAACATTTGTCATGATTCTTAGATAAAAATTATCTTAACACAGTCACTGAAACCACATTTGGGGTACTTCCTCTGTCTCCAGTGCCATTGCATTATGATACATTTTTAGATAAATTAGTAATTCTTGTGTTCTTAACAGAAAAGGAGCAATAAATGAGAAATGTAATGTACTACTTAAATATTTTAAACAAACCTTTCAGCATCACATTATTAACTACCAAATGTGACAAATTCCAATTTTTTTCATAGGCAACCTTAGAAAAGCTGCTTATGTCGAAACCAGTGAGACATAAGCCTAACCCTCTTGCAGGCTATCATTATGCAGGTGTGTCAGCATTTTTCATTTATTCTAATTCTTCTGAACATTTCCATTTTGTGCTACACCTTACCTCTTAATAGCAAAGTTTGTATAGTCTTTATTTAGTTATCCATTCAAATGCCAAATTGCAGGGTTTATAGTAAATGAAGTCATTTCCATGTAAATAAAATTGCAGTTATGTTAAAGTAACCACTGGGCTGTTAAAGTTGAAATTGAAGTTATCATTTCTAGTCTGAATAGTTTATAAATAAAAAATACAGTACTCATTTTTTTCTCCTTCCTTCACCCAGGGTCTGACAGATGGACAATGTTGGAGAAGAAACAGCTTACCAAAGCCTTAGTGATAAATAATAAGGATTTTTTCCTCATACAGAAAATGGTATGCTTAATTTATATTGTAATACTAAATGTAATGAGCAATGTCTATGAACTGTAGAGATCCAGTTTGGCAGTAATGCAAACATTAAGTGTTTCTGGTCATCCCTATGTAAACAGATTTGTTATATTAAAAGGTGGAGTGTTCTACTAAGTGGGTAGGTATACAGGGAGCAGCAGTGTATTCAAATAATTATTGAGTCTTAATAAGTATTGCCAGTGTTAGAAGAAGGGCCTGATAAATATAAAGATGCAGAAGGAAAGAAGGAAAACAGAACATTGATAAACAATAACGAATGCAGCATTTCCAGTTTGCAACACCTGCACTGAACTGTGCAAGTTGGTTTTATTCATAGAGACAGGACCTCACGGAAGTAAGACAAAAGAGAATCCTGCCATGTTGCCATCGAACCTGCTTGGTAGCGCATTTAAATGACACTTGAAGGGGTTATTATGGCTTTTACAGACAGAACATACACAGCAGTACCACAGCAAATTCATGTGACTTAAACAAGCAGCCACCCATGTCCTGTTGCCCCTGATTACAGATCATACAAACTTTGTTTCAAAACTTTTTCAGTGTGTTTTCAGCTATTTCTAGATTCTAAAAATTGCCTGTACATGTACTATTATACTTTCTGTATAAATTCTGTTTGCAGTGGGCAATCATGATGAGTTTCTGTCTCCAAGTCATCAGTACAGCATGCGGATACAGAGTATTAAGACAGATTTCATGAAAGCTATCAGCTGTTGGGCATCCTAAATGTGTAAACCCTTTTGGACATATTTTAAAGGCACAGTGGTTCAATCTTGTGGCTTTTTTAGCCGGCGGGACCTCTTACTACAATCACGCTATCCGTTCAGCCCCCTCTTAATACATCGGCATTGGCTACATGTGTTAGCAGTGGCTTTATGGCTTTATGACCAGTCCATAATTACAGTTTTTATGCAGCAGCTGCAACTACCATTGACCCACAATAACCTCCATGTCTCATGCCTCTTCACTACTAAAACTTGACGTGCACATTCAGCATCCAGTATACATAAGTAAGATCATTGCCATTTGATTTAGGGAATCACATCTTACTGAACTGTATTTTTAGTTTGAATTTGAAGCTGTCTACCTGCTTTTGTTGTAGGTTAAAACAAAGACGGTGGCACAGTGTGTGGAATACTACTACACTTGGAAGAAAAGGCTGTATTTGAGTAAGAGACAGAAGGCTTGCCTGACGGTCCTGGAACCAGAGACCCCGGTAAGAACCAACCAGAAGATCAGAATCTCTCTAAAAATATATGCACCTTTTAATATGAAATTTGCCAAATGAGCTTCACATATTTAAGAAGTCATTGAAAAGCTTCCACATTTTTGTCTTTTCTCTCTACAGGATGGTTGGACTGAGAGGGAAGTAGATGATGAAAAAAAGCCCCCAGAACAAGGCCTCAAAGCGCTGGAATCTCCCGACCTGTCAGATCCAGCGGCTCTCTCCGCCAGCTTTGTGTGCGAGGTCCCTGGCTGCGCCGCTGTGAGTGTCTCCTGGGCGTAGACTGTGTCACTGTCTGCAGGCCCAGCCATGGAAACCATATGAACACCCACGCTGACACATCCGGCACCTAAATGTCTTTCCTGTCAGTTAAAGCGTTCTTGCGGCTTCATGCAGGCCTGTGTTCACAGTCACACTCACTAAAGTGTTTGGCGACTCAACACTTGTAAACTGTCATCTTGACCACTATTCGCACCAGTAAAATTGAATGTTTTCTCAGCAACACTAATTCGTTAATATAAAATTCTGCAGTCAGTGTATATTTTGTAAGTTCCTTTTCCTTTCTGGTTTTGTTTCTTTTTAGAAACAAATTAACAGTAGTGATTTTATTACTGTACATCAAAAAGTGTAGCAACTATAGCTAAACAAATTTTAATCACACTTCTACTGATTCATTTAAAAAGTAAATATATTTTTAAACATATTGTGGAATATTCTTGTACATCATATGCTGTATATGACAAACATTTGTTGATTTGTAAATGCTTTTTTTCAAAGTAATGAACAAATGACGGTAAGCAAAAGTTAACTTCAGGAAATGCAAACAGCTTTAGGTACAAACTCCAAGATTATTAGTGTGCCGACTGTCTAACACCGTCATTTTGCTGGTACACATTTTTAAATAGCTGTTTATGGAACTGCAAGTGTGAGAGGAGGAACATTAATGATCTTGACAGATGATATTTATTTAGATCACTGGAGAAATGAGTTGAAGGGGATGAGTTAACACCCCTCTTCAATGTTGAAAAGAATTCAGCAGCTCTGAGGGAGAGAGGGCGTTCATTTCACCACTTCAAAGCCAAAACCAAACTTCGTGGATATTTACAGTTCTGTGTTACTCTACGAAACTGCATAGTGAAACCTTACCAGTAACAGTTTACTGTTAACATAAAATATCGTTTCTCTGGGTCAACAGGCCTTTTCCTCTAAGCAGGCCCTTAGTGGCCATGCCCGCATTCACAGCAGCCCAGGCTCCAAGCATCCTGTGGAAAAAAGTAGACTAAAATCAACGCCCCAGTCCATCCCAGGGTCTCTGAAGAGCTCGCCAGCCCACAGCACAACCAGCGGTGAAACCGATCCCACCCTGCTCTTCCCCTGCAAGGAGTGTGGCAAGTAAGATATCCCTCATGCAGCATGTTTAAAATGCCAGGGTACAGTGTGGCTTATGTGGTCTTAAATCGATTGATATTTCAATCTTATAACATCGTTCATTTTTTTTGCAAAAGCAACTTTCAAATAAAGCAAATGTGTGGTCTGTAGCTTGTAATTTGTACCCGCATTTCCCTCGTGGTTTTTCCACAGGGTTTTTTACAAAATCAAGAGCCGAAATGCCCACATGAAGACCCATCGGCAGCAAGAGGACGCCCAGGGCTGGAGGCCACAGAAACCACCAGGAGGTACGCCTCCCAAGTCTGGCCCTGACAGCCCCTCCGCTGCCCCAGTGCCTGAAACAGTGGCCCAGCTCCCCTTCGACCACATGGGCCTGGTAAAGCGTCTCCAAAACGTTCATGAGGATGTTCATGCAGACGAGGAGGAAGATGATGAGGATGATGACGAGGAGGAAGAGGAGGATGCCCTGGTGGCAAATTCCTCCACCCAGATACAGCTGGGAGGAATGGCTACACGTGAAGACCATTGACTTGCTAAGCTTGTATTAGAGAACACAGATGAATGTTTTACAAGAGACAGTTAGTGCTAAAAAGCCAAAGGACTGGAGGAGTTCAGGGTGTTTGTCTATCAGCCACAAGGTCAGTTTAGAAATGTGTAAGATTTTGTTGTGGTCTCTTTTTTACTGCTATTTTGGACATTTCTTGAAATGGATGGAGGTGATTAATCACAAATACGGGTTACTGAGTTGCTTTTTCGGTGTACTGAAGGCAGTTCTCAGCACAATCAATAATTACTGTAAACAGACTAGGTCATATCATAGTTACTGATTTACACTTTTTTCAACAAGTGTGGTTTTACTGTGAGCTGTGACCACCAGCATTAGAAGAAATGTGTATCAACTCCCAGAAGTATTTTATGGTCGCTACTTGCTATATCTTCCTTTTTGCTCTGAAGATACTGGCCTTGAAAATAGAGAAGGAAAACAATAAATTTGTCTGCATGGGAAGTTAAAAACTAAGCCTCACTCTCCCAGTCTTCTTACAGTAAAAGCAGGAAGTCGATCTGTACTCTTCATTAACGTTATGCAGCTTTTAAGCGATCAGTGCATGTGTCATAGTTCACCAGGTCCTCCAGTTGCCACACAGGGTATCTCACCCCACTCTCTGACTTAGGTTCTTTCTTAGGGTACACAGCAATCGTCTTACTCACAGTGCAACAGTTTGCACTCAGACGGGTACATTTGGGCATTTGTCCTAAAATAACACAGATCATTGATATTTAGAAATATGCTCAGATGAAAAGTCTTGCAGTGACTCAAAGGTTGTTCTGTTTACTGTACAGGGTCCAGAAAATGATACAGAAAGAAATGCGTTTATGTCTTCAAGGGACTTTTCTGCTGTGTCACATGGTGCCTTTAGATTAAAATCAGCCTGTTATTTTTTGGTACGAAATAGGTTGTGCATATAATATGAATGTAAAACTGTTATCTTTTTTCTGTTAATCAAATTGGTTTATCATCCCTTAGAAAATGTTCTTTGTAGCACTACTGAAAATCTTACACAATAAGCCCATTTCAAGGTACCATGACTATTTAAGTGAGCCACTAACACAAGGAAGTACAGTAGTGTGCAAAAGTCTTAGGCATGCAACTTCAGTGTCTGTTGAGAAGTACAGGTAGATTCTTATCTACCATCAGGGAGGTTTCTGGTTGGTCCCAAATTCATTCTGCAGCCTGAGAATGACCTCAAACACCCAATCTCAGTCATACACAACTATCTTGAGCAAAAAGAAGGAATCCTGCAACAGATGGTATGGTCCCCACAGAGCCCTGATCTCAACATGATCAAGTCAGTCTGGGAGGACATGCAGAGACAGTCGGTTTATTGATTAATAAGTATTCAAGTATGGCATTATTTTTGAAACCATCCTCGCTTTATAGTATTTTTCCTACAGGTGCCTAAGACTTTTGCACATTACTGTATATTCATGTTGATATGTAGGCCCAATATGAAATTTATAAAAACGAATCTTCTCCAGCAGTTTACAGATGTGTGTAATATCAACAGTTTTGTAATTTATACTTTTTATTTATGTTGCTCTGTATTTATTCGCATTTAACAAATTCTCGATTTTAAATAATTTTGCCATTTAATTCCAGAAAGAAAACCCATTTTCGGTCATTGTTATTGTATCAACATTGATATTTATTAATGTTTAATAGAAAAGTACTGATTTGTGTTAATAGCCATTAACTAGCTAATTTTCAAACAACTGTCGAGGAAACATATTTTGTGTTCATCCTGAGTTAAGAATATAACACATACACTGATTATGACAAAAAACCAATTGCTGTAAAATAATTGCCTGAATTTCTAATGTCAACTTTTTTTTTTTCCTTAACATTATATGTCCATACTGAAGTGTGGAGCACTTTTTGACTGGTGTCCTTAGATGAAATGTTAAGTAAGGGAAAGATTTAACAACACATGTCATTTTAGTAGTAAATATTTGTCGAATTGTGTTTATTTTACTTAAAGGGTCAGCAGGTTGCATGGTGAATATATGTATGTAACCTGACGTTTGCTGGTTTAAACATCAGTACTTACCGTGAATTGCTCTTGTACAAAATTCCCCTGATGTATAAATGTGTAAATGAGCAAAGTGTTGTAAGTTGCAGTGGATCATGTGTCAAGTAAGCAATGGAATAACAATGATATGGTTATCTTTAATTTTTGGTTTATACCCAGAAAGCATCAAGTGCAGGATGTGTGAGTTCTTCCAGAGCACATCCCAGTTGTCCAGCAGCAGCTTGTAGCTCTGTAAACTGCAGAAGCAGAGCATCTCTCAAGCACAGCCCAGCAGCCCTGAGGGGCCCTGCTGCAAATCCTGGAAATGCCTTCAACTCCTCACGCACAATTTACTGCTAAAAGGTAAATGTAAGTTCTGATACTGCACTTTTTTTAACATGTTGCTCATTATTGTTTGTTTAAAATGCCAGTGCTTCTAAGAGGAGAGAAATGCATGTATATATTCTTTAAAAAAAAATTCCAAAGCAGTCAGTAAGTATGGCAAGAACCAAAAGTGTTTTCGTTTAATTTTTCTGCATTTAATATGTCTTATGGCATAGCTAACCAAAATTAATACAGTCATGTTTCTGCTAAGTGGTAGCAGTAGCTTTTATGGTTACAAATAAGAGAATATTTTTGCTGAAAACTATATTTTGTATTTTATAGAAAATGTATTGTACCTGAATATTTGCTTATGTTTGTTGCCACATCAAGGTTGTTTACTTCATGGAAGAATTGTTTATTGAAATAGTTTTGTACAGTCAATGTCCTTTTCCTCTGTGTGTCCTGGTAAAGAAACTGTAATACTTTTTTATTATTTTGTATAAATGTATGAATTGTTTGGTTAATGTGAATTGCCAACAGTAAAATATTTAACTCAACAGTGCATTATGTAGAGCCTCAATTGTCAAAAAGTGAGTTACAGTTGCTGCTTGAATATACTTGGGTTAAGGGATACTTGGGTACTGTAACATTACATCAAAGCCCCAAAAAGAGAAAACGCCCCACATAATTTATCATTTTATATATTTTGCCAAAGTAATGAAAGCCAAAATTAATCTCAAAAGAGCAATGTCAATATTTAAAGCACCTTTCTTAACATATATAAGACTTGTAAACTGATGTAAAGTAAGTAATGACAAAATAGTCGCTTAATTTTTTTTTGTCAAAGGGGCTGGAATTACGCTGCAGTTCCTTTAATTCCATTCTTTTTATCAATTCCTATTCTCAGTGCCATTTTGATGTTCTAAATTTGCTTGGAAGGACAAAATTTACATCATTTCAGGAACATTTTTGTAGTTCACAAGGAAAATAGGAATTTATTTGCCTGAATAAAATTAATGATTGTTTGTTCCAGGTGAACAGTAATTATATTCAGAAAAAATAGTTTAAGCACCGGACACCACAGTGGACCATTTTCAAAAAGCCTATTGATGTAACACTGTCTCACCAAACTGTTTTACCTTTGTCCTATATACCTAAAAATTACAGACCACATTGTAATCACGTGAGAGAATCAACTGGTTTAACCAAGTCTGGTTTAACCAAAAAACCCGAAATAATGACCATGAACAAATCCTTTCCATTAACTTATACGCATGAAGAGATGGTATCTGAGGGGTCATGTCTGTGGGATGTAGAAGGAAAAAGGATTCATGCTGCTACTTTTAAGGTTTTGTTCCATAACTACATGTTGTAAACAGACTAAACTCGAGAGACATATTACTGTCCAGCTACATTTTATTTTCTTAAAAATACAATGTAATATGAAAACTACAATACTTTCAAATACATTATTGTGATAAACTGTGCACTTATAATGGGTGTGGGTGTTGTGAATCAACCCTGGGGTCATTGGGTTGGGTCCTTGACAAACTGGTTGTTGGGAGGGGGGAGGCTGGGCATGTAGAATGTGGGGGTCTCACTGCTCTTTGTTGTGAAAAGCATTACCTGCACTCCACCTGTTGCCATCCTGCAACTGTAACTCAGCTTGCAAGTCGGGATGTTTGATTTATACGTTTACATCCACATTCGCTACATCAGGATGGTAGCTTGGATCCTGCTGCATCAAGGTCTATGGAAATGTCTCCTTCTAGCATTATGGGTCATAGATTTACCTACAGGGTTTTTACCTCCCAAGATGCTTGGTCACAACAGTAAAAGAACTTCATGTTCCGAATGTATATCTTTTCATCTAAGACATGGATAGCCACAGTAGCTCAGTGTAATGAATAAACATTCATCAGCAAGAGGTCAAAGATACTGAATGAAATGTGTATAGATTGTAAAGCATAAATCCATAATCTTGTACTCATGGGTCCCAGGTTTAAATCCAACCTCCTGGTGTATTACTATTTTATTATGCTAAACAATATATCACTATAAGTCGCTTTGGAGAAAAGTGCCATCTAAATTCCTCTTGTTTGGAGAATGTAAACAAGAGCAGGATTTAAACAGAGTCTCAGTATGTGGAGTATTTAGAGCGTGTCCAGAGGTTGTGTGGCCAGTGTGTCAACTTACTGGAGAGCAGGACCCCTAACAGGAGCAGTCAGCTGGGGGTGTTTCACCTGTTTGGTCATTTGAATGAGAAAATGCATCTGTGGAAGTCACAATCACCTGGGTATCATTCTCCCCCACCATTGGGGGCCTCTATAAGCCAAAGGTTTCAAGGTTCTGCTTCCTGTGGTGAAAAATAGGTGGGAGGGAATGCATAGTTCTGGTGTGATAGCATCACACTGGAGCAAGAATACAAAGTTCAACCCACGCGAATGCAAGACTTTTGTGGTGCAGGGAAACCTGAGAGAGCAGATGACACAGGTGGGTGTTTACTCATGTAGAGAAGGGGATTCCACACAATCACATGTAGATTTCTTTAATTAGCTCAGCTGCCACTTTTCTCCAAACCAACTCACATTAGACTTGTATTCTGTCCTCTTTATTTCCCCCTTTATAAAGTAGTTTTACTGGAACGACTTGTGGTAAATACCTTCACGAAAGGTACTACAGCAGAGAGTGGAATTCAAAACTGCGTTCCCTCGAGTACAAGGAAACAGCTCTAACTACTATGCCACCTGCTGACCCTTTCTAGAACAGTGTGGGTTAAACTGGTTAAGACAGCTGGATTTGGAGTACAGAAAGCTGCATTTCTGCAAGAAAAGAGAATTCAGCCCCAAAGCAAAGAGGGGACTGCAAGTTGTCAGATAGTTAAAGACAGATGTCCACTAACAAAGTATTTATTGACTGGCAACTGATCAATCAATGGCAGTGAGAGACCAAATAAATTTCTGACTGTTAAGGAAGAAGGATGAGTGTAGATGCATTGTTACCAAAGAGCCATCATTGGGGTAATACTTTTGTTATCTTAGTGGGCTAATTTTAACTCAGAAAGGTTGGCTATTGACATGTTTGACTCAGCACAGACCAGATTCAAAAAGGATTTTAATCAAAGCCCTAGTTTGGAAGCTAATACAGAAATTATAGACTTGCATAGATTTTAACTGTTGAAGTGGGAAATGTACTTTTTAAGGCAGAAATAAATAGGATATTTTCAGCTCAGTCACATTATGAGTGTGTTTAGCAACAAAAAATGACTTTCTTTGTGTGGAAAGAAAACATGGATCAGTAAAATAGTTCTTATATTATTTATCTTTTTTGTTACAATACCAACAAGGGGTCATAAAATAAGGGTCAAAGAGTCAAAACCAGCATCACATAGAAATGAGCATCATTTTCAAAGTTCAGTGCGCTGAAAAGTGTGCAGGGTTCCTAAAAGTTGTTATACAGATCAAATATTAACTTTAAATTATCATCTGACTCATCCATATGAAGGAAAGTTTGAAATATGCCACAACAATAAAAAGGTTTTGCGTTATTGAAAGTAAGAGAAATGCGACTTTATAAGACTTCAGTGTAATATTAAACAGACAGACTTTCCGGTTTCCTTTTGGTATAATATTTAAATGTAAGGACTCCTACCTATTATTATGATGGCATCACAAGGAAAAAAATTTAACTGGAAAATCAGTTTCACTGTAAAACAATAAGAAACCCAGTGAGACTGCCGTATTGTCGGAGAGACTTAAACTAGAACAGGTCACCCAGGGCAGTAGAAATCAGAAAAAAAACGGGGGGGGGGCAGAAATATGGAGACAGGTGTTAGTTTCCAGTTAAATTTAATATAATGTACATTTTCGCTTTAAAGTCGATTAAGACAACGTTAACTGGAACTGGACTTTTTACTAGTTAAATTATTTATAAACGACCAGATGATGCAGATAGAAAGTAGGTTTTTTTTTTTTCAATTTTGCGCCCATGTGAGAGACGTTAAAATCTGGCAGACTTTCATACTGACACATCATTTATTTGTATGCACAAATGTACATATCAAATCACTAACTTAAGTACTCGAGTGAAGTTATAGCTAAATAACGATGAAATAAACTTGGAAAAAAGCGAAGGCACTGAAAAGGTAAGATGTGCAATAAAAGGAAAGAGATTAAGACTGAGTAATTCAAACGGAATCTGGTAAGTAAAATTCGGTACATCTTTATCTTTTCGTCTTGATCTTACGAGGAAACCAGCCGAGGTGACTGAGTTTACCAGCCGTTAATACCAGGCAGGCGTCTATTTAAACATTATAATACCTTCTACGCATCATGAGCAAAAACTCGTTGAACTGATATATGTTTAAACATTCGGGAAAAGGGACCATATTTTCAATGTTATACAAAACTAGTAGTAATGTGAACGGGTGACATTTTGTTATTAATTGTCTGGAACATTTACACGTCACTGTACGCAGTCTTTTTCCTCCACACGTGTCAACTATGGACAATTTAGTTGATCGGACCCTTAAATTATAAACACCTTTCTTTATTATTATTATTATTATTATTATTATTATTATTATTATTAATAATAATAATAATAATAATAATAATAATAAACATGTTTCTCGGTTTTGCAGATCTTTCTTTAGGTTTCTGTACAATACCGTGCAGTATGTAGACGTTCCTTTTACTGTTAACATGTATTTATTTGGAAGGTGAGATATTGAGGACAGTTTAATTCTCTGCTTCCTAACTTATTGTGTTCAAAGTGCCAAATGCAGAATTGGGTATGTCTATTGGAGTAATTCAGGGTAAGGAACTTGTTGAAAGGTACAGTAGTGATCAGTGGGACTTGAGCCAGTAGCCTTCCAATTGCAAAGACCTGCCCCTACCCCCTGCACTGGTATATTGCTGTCATATTTTGTGTACAGGGGTTCTGAACAAAGGCTAGTTGGGCTGAGTATTTAAGTTTTCATGTTTTTCAGCTGAGGGAAGTTTCCTTACAAAAATGACACTTTTTTCCCACTTGCTGAACTTGTTTGATTTGCATTCTTGAGGGACGAGACTGGTTCTTATCTCTTCAACATGTTGAAGAGAGGGGTGAGAAGTAGGTGCCGGTTGGAGGGTCTCATCTCACCACACAGATGGTTCATTTACCACGTTGAGATTTCCAGCTTTAGGAGGAACCAGAGACTGAGGCAAACAGAAAAATTGGGTTCTGATGGTTCCAGACCAAGAGCAAAATTATCTGAGCAGGCTTTTAGAAGAAGTGGTTTCTGCAGAATGTCCAAACACGGCAACAGACTGTAGTAAAATCCTCACCAGTCCTCTGTGCACGATCTTTAAAAAAATTACTATATATACTATAAATACAGTTATTTTCTAATATATTGTACAATTTATGTGTAATTCTGCCTCCACTACAGTCTGTATTCTGGTTAACCCTGCTTACGTTTATTATATGGCTAGTATAATGTTTGTGCTAATCGTAAGACATATTATAGGCCTAATATCAAAGTTTTGCAGCGAAAGAAGTTTATGAAGAAACACAGATTGAAAAAATGGAACCAAGTTTACAATCTTAATTTTAATTTAATTAAAAATCTGCAGAATGCTTGCAACCATAATAGGTCTACATGTGAACCTGGCCAGGAGTCTTAATAACGTGTCTCCACAAGGTATTTCCCACTCCCCCAATACACTAAAAGATGAAAAACCAGATCACAACCCACTGGGAGGACCAGCTGATTTGACCAAAAATAATCATGGAACATTACACCTTGAATATATACAAATATCATTCACACACAGGCGAATAAGATAAAAAGTCAATCATCTAAGAAGATGAGCCTGAACTGAGCAGTTTTGTTGATGTTGTGTAGCTTCATGTTGCAAACCCAACTATTCCATATTATCAGCATACTGCTCAAGGAAATCCCTCTAAAATAGTACATTTGTTGAAAAAAGGTACTTTAACATGTAAAATAATGCAAGTCTGGGGTGCTGCGGTTGAGCTTGAAGGTACGGAGTGGTGAAACGATCCCAGAGGCCAGTGGGTGGGCTCCTTCGCTAAGGTGGGTGAGGTTGGGCACGTGAGAAGGGGGGGGGGGTTCTTTTGTAATGCAAAGCACCTTCTGTGAGCCTTATCGTGCCCCCGTGCTATAAAAGCAAAGCTTGCAGTAATACGCTTCATCTCCTTGCCTGTCCTTGTACTCCAGTCTACCCTTCCGCGGCTCGAGGGGATCAGGTGATCGCAACCAAGGATGAACCAGCCTCTGCGATGGGAAGAACTGCCCGGCAGAGTTGAGAATGCCGTCGGAAGGGTAGACTACATGGAGGGGTACAAAGGGGACAAGTTCCAGCGGGGAGCTGTCGGCGATGTCGTGAACATCAATGACAAGCGGTGGACCAAGAACTGGCGCAAAGTGTCGGACAAGTGTTACAACCCGCCTCGGCTCGCCTTCCTGCCCGCCGGCTATGATCTGTTGCTGGAAGACGAAGCACACAAACGAAGGGAAGAGAAGAAACAGGAAAGGAAAGAAAGAAACAAGTGTATGAAAGTTGGAATGGTTTGTAATCTGCTCTCTAAACTTCCCAGATTTTTCCTTGATCCCAGTTAGTAAATGGTAGCGTGCACAACTAGACCTGATCCTGTAGGGTTTGTATCACTTACTCTTCCCCTTGTAGTTTAGGATTTTACGGAAACTTGTAGCGAAGCCTTCGTCTTAAATCGCTAAAGTAAAATGAGGCGTATTCCAAGATCCTTGACTCTACAACATTAAGCGGTAAATGACGAGATGCGTCCCTGTTACTCACTCCAGCTGGGTGACGTATGAGGAGTCTTGAGACGCTCGGCAACAAACGCGATCTTCGAGGGGCCGTCAACGTGTTTGTCTTAATTCATGCCTCTCCAGCCAATGTTGAGTAAAACAAACCATGCTACTGCTTGGCATTGAAGTGTTAGCTAGAGTAGTTTGTGGGGTATGTTCAGTTGCTCATGGCTGTGCACCTTGCAAGCTCAAGGAAAACTGACCTCATTGTGCAGTCCCAAGTTGAGTAGCTAACTGTCTTGGAGGCTGGTCTTGCGTGGGAATGGCATGTTTAACTTTTTATTAAACTGACTACTTCTCTTGCAGAAGCTGGGCAAGGCTGCATGTCTCGGGCTGTCCAGCCTCATGGCTGGGCTGCAGACTGTCCACGCTCCACCCATACCCTCAGCAACCAGCCTTGTCTTCAACTTCAACAGCCCTAAGGCCTCAGGCTAAGGAGACATGACAAAGTTGTAATGCATTCCCAAGTTTTTGTTTTTTAATCAAGTTGTCAAATGCAGTTTGTGACGGTGTAGTCTTAGTTGAGCTGTAACCTCTTAACTGTGCCTATAAATGATTTTATGTATGGGTTTTAAACTAAGCAAGGTAAACATGGTTAAGTTTTGGTCGTTCAGTTTCAAAGCTTTGACTTGAATTTGAAAGGGTTTTGCTGCAGTTTTCAAATAGCTGTGCCAATGGCTTATAATGATCTGCAAAGGCTACACTTCAACAGATCATGGCCCAGTTCAAACTTCTCAAATCTAAAATGATCAGGCAATGCATGCATGACTACCTTTCCCAAATATCTTTAACCCAAGTATGATACTGAACCAGCCTTAACTGTACTGTTCTAATTTTAATGACATGTAATAGAACATACATGAATGACTATGTCAAATTACTCAGGGTCTTGACCTCTTCTGAAAAGGCTAGTGCTCAAATGTTGAAGGCTAACTGAGTTTTTGGTGTCACAAAGTGTATTATGACTTTATAACTGAGCAAAAAAAAAACTTTGAAGATTTACATGGCCTTGCTAAATGCTTTGCCAGCTGTTCTCCCTGGAATGCTGTGACATAAACAATTAAACTTGAAATAAAGCTTTTTTTTAAATACTGTCACATGTCTTTGGGTTTTAATGTGCATGTTCAACTACATAAATTCATATCTTCTGTAACAAACTTGTACAGAAGGTTTTAAATAATTGAGGGATGGATGCAGCAAGAGTGAAGTCATGCCAGTGACCTCGGTACAGAGGTCTTTAAGACAATGACAAATTAAAATGGAACTAAGTGTGGAAATCAATTATAATATCTGTAAACGGTATAAACACTTTGCTCATAGCTGTCAGAACTCGTCTGACCTGTTTCAATAACTTGTAACAATTATGGTTCCCTAAGTGAATCTGTCCCTTTAAAATCGAAAGCGCGCCCCATAAAAGGGTACCGTACTACAAAGAATGTCTAAAGTTAGTTGTACTGTCATTTTTACATGCCAGTTTAAAATGTTACTCATTTTTCCACATTAAAGCCTCTAGGAAGGCTTTATATACAGTACGTCGGTTCAATGTGTCTGCAGTATTCGCTTTAACATATTTTTAAAAAGTCAGAATCACGTGGTCTGCCACGCCCAAAACGAGACTTCTGCGTTACGCGTTTTTCCCGCGGAAGAATGTTTGTGACGTACTTAACTGCGCGACACTTGTCCTTGACGTATATTTTAGGCGACTGTAACTCATTTTTCTTCCTGGTGGTCGCTGTGAATCTCCGTCCTTGTAATAAATTGTTCGGACACGTTCGTCGAGATGGCGAAACAGAATATCAGCTCTATTCCAATTGACGCTATCAGTAATATGAGAATCACTTCTGTGTGGACCTTCCTGCTTTCTGTATGTACGGCGGTTATGTTCGAGCCATTAGACTCAGTTGTTTTGATAATATTGGTGGAAAAACCACATTAAGTTTGCTGTAACGTCAGATGTCGACTTTTTTCCAGTGCGACTGAATTAATTACGAAAATACAGGATAAGTTGACAGATATCCTGCGCTTACCCAGACTGAAAGTATTTGACCTATGTATACAGCAGGGAATGTTTATCGTTGTCTAAGTACCTCGGTCAAGGACAGTACTTACAGGGAGTAAAACTCGGGAATAAGCAACCCTTAAGCTAAACGTTCATGTCCTTAATCAGTTCCAAGTTTATGTGTAATGTGCTCGCTGTCTAGCATCTCGAAAGTATCTGAATAGTTGCCATAATTTATATGTTGTTCATGTTGTTCCATGTCGTGGCTGTCTAATATAGCCAGCAGGTGGTGTAGGGGTTAGGGTCTCCATTTCGCATCCCACTCCTGTTGCAGCGTCTTTGATCGAGGAACTTCATTGATTTAAGTGATACAGTAACAATGCCTTGCTGTATAGATGGCCATTGTGGAGTTACTCAAAGACAGGCGGTTACTGAAGATTAAAAAGGATGATACTAATAATTGTTCTTACTGATAATTATTATTATAATAAATAATTGTTCTTTATTGTTGTATGCTCCCTTTTTGGTAGATTGACTGGTCGGAATCCTGGCTGATGGGATTGCTGCTCTTTCACCTCTTTTGTTTCACCGTCACTCTCCTGACAACCCGATTTTACAGACTGCAGATTTGTCACTTCATCATACTGGGTAATTAATGTTTCATAATAGTCACACCTCTCATTACAGTACCACTGTGTTTGGTGGTATTCTTTCTCGCCGTCCCTGTATTTCCTCTCTCACTGCTTCTTAACTTCTTTGCTCATTTAATGCTTTTAATATGAAAATATTTGTGGCCAGCAAGACATGGGTTATGTGGGTGTCAGTATTTTGTAAGCAGTATGATATAATTTTGGTACTCGATTTTCTCAGCTGCCCTAGTCTACAGTGCGGAATATCTAAACGAGATGGCGGCTGTGCATTGGAGGTATGTCTGTCTTAGTGCTTTCGTATTCAAAGTGACCGTGTGAATGAGTTGTTTGAAAGGAAAAGTAGCTTTTTAGATTGTTTGCAACATTTGTTGCCGTAAGGTATTTAGTGTGGTTATAGGTGCTATGTTAGTGTGTCTTCAGTCAGATTGAGACACACTAAGGATTTCATCCTTGTTTGTAGAATTTTCTCTTTAGTTCTTTTGCCCAAATGTTCTATGGATGTTTAAGCAGTACAGTGTGTAAACAATAGTTAAGATACCCAGAGGTCTGTGGGTAAACATTTGCAGCACCAAGGCTAACCTGATTCTCTGTTGTTGTTGTTGTTGTTGTTTTTTTTTTTTTTTTTTTTTATATACAGGTCATTCTCCAAGTATCAATATTTTGACTCAAGAGGAATGTTCATCTCTTTAGTGTTTTCTGCTCCTCTTCTCTTAAATACAGTTGTAATTGTGGTAGGTATTTTAAGCATATATTTACACTTTAAATATCAAATGTGCAATATTCTCTACCATTTGTGCTCTAGTATGAAGGATAAGTGTGGATATATGCAAGAAAGTAATATGATTGAAAGCAGCTGTTTAATTAAATCTAGTAAAAATCTTAATGGAACTTTTCTTGCAGGCTTTGTGGGTTTACCGGACATTTGCAACAATGACAGAACTTAAAACTCTTCAGCTGAAAAGGAAAGCAGTACGGGAGAGCAGAAAGAAAACAGAATAATTTCTGCATATTAGAGCAGTTTTTAAGGGTAACAGCAGATAAATAAAACCCACATCACTACAATACTCAGTGCAAATGCAAGCAGTGTTTCCTTCAGATGAAAGCTGTAAAGCAGTGTAAAATATACATTTTTAAGTAGAACTAAGAGCTTTGTCATTCATGTCTAAATATGTTATATTTGGCCAATATTTTGAGGAATCTGTGTACTTTGCTGGGAATGGTTATAGTTTCTATTATCAGGAAATACAAAGTGATTATTGGAATATTAACACATTATTAAGTAGCAGTTGGGTTTTCTGAAATGGAAATGTTTCAATATATTGTTATTTTCTATGTGGACCAAATCTAAATGTAGTTTGTGCATGCATCCTTTTTTTTTTGTTTTTCAAAATATATACATGAGAATGTTGAAAGTTTTTGTTTCAAAATGTGAGAAAGCTGTATAGAATTTTAATATATTTTTTGTAAAGAGAAGCAAGCTTTCTTCAGTGGAATCTTTGACATTGCACATTAGTTTGGCATCAAAACTACCTCTCCACAGTGTAGTGGTCAAATGATATATACAAAGTACTTTCAATGAGTGGCGTGTTAGTAGGACTGTCTCTCTCAAATTACTAAACCTTGAATGAGAAGTAAATGTTGTTTGTACCCCTGAGCCCAACGCAGGGAAAAAGTGTCTCAAAAATTGGGAGATATGACCACTCGATGGCGCTGTTGGGTAAGGCTTGAACCCCTGTTCAATTTGGATATCTGTATCACTGCACTTAGAAGTGTATAGAATGGACTCTTGTTGAAGCCTATGCTGCAGATCTGAGTGCAGCCGCACTGTATTCACGTGCATTTAGGGTTTGTCGGTCTAATGGGCAGCTCCATTTCTGTAATTTCAGTGTGCAGAATCATCCAGAAAGCCCTGCTGTGGGGTTTGAGTTAATTGACCTCACTCAGCAAATCTGCAGCAAAAAATCCTGTGTTCCAAGTGTGCACTTATCTCTTAAGTTGGGGATCTAAAGAAGGCAAACGTTGGTTTTATTAATTGTTCCTTTTTGAACTGAAAATCCTTCAGCAGTAATTGTGTTGTTTAGAAAACATATTTATTGCCGTTTGTTTAGCTCTTTAAAAAAGTGTCTTTGGACTTGGGGTAGCATAGTGGTTAGAGTTTTCACTGTGGGTTTGAATCCCACTTCCAGCTGTAATGTCTTTTGAGGAAGGTTCCAATGTTGTTTTTTTTTTTTTTTTAAACAAACCTCACATTGAAACTTAACTTTGGCAAAGGCGTCAGTTAAATAATAATTCAATTATAATAAACCCCAAAAAAGATTTCAAAAGCTGCGTAAAATAAAACTTAGCAAACCATGTTATGCTTCATCTCATATTTATTCTGTGCATATATAAATAGCCGATTTAATTTTTGGTCCGTTACTTTAATTCTATTGCAAGTGTATTTTTTTTAATTTATTTGTTTTCCCCCTGCACACTTTATGTCATAAGCATAACTGTTGCTTTCCAGGCAATCAGCTCCTCCCCATGTGAACTCTTCTGTCTTATCATTTCCATCTCTGCAGAATGGTACTGACTATCACTCACGACTGCGTTTGGGGAGTTTTCCCTCTCTGAGATATGAAATATGAAGTATCATGATCTATTGCTCAGAAGTGACAGTATAATTCATTTCCAATGCGTTGAGCTCATTCTTCTCCAAGGCTGCTAACAGCCTGGGACTGAATTTTTATTGATTAATCTTACAGGAGAACATGTGACACAACTTCACTACAGACAGGCCTGATATCAAATAAGAAAACCACAATGTACAAAAATCAGCTGTAATCTAAAGATGCGAACTCACAGGGTGGTGAGGTGGGGCAGCAGATCTCGCTGCTGCCACGCAGTTCCTGCGCGTTCAGTTTGGACATGAATTTCAATCCAGTTCAGCCTGTGTGTAGTTCGCATGTTGTCCCAGTGTTTGTGTGGGTTTCCGCTGGGTGCTCTGGTTTCTTCCCATAAAGAAATGAGTTTCAGGTGAACTGATGACTATAAGTAAATAGGTGTGTATGGTTGTTCTGACATGGACTGGTGTTTCCCCTCACACCCTACTGTAGGTTTCCAGACCTCTGTGACCCTGCAGTGGATGAGTGTTTATGGTTGAATGAATGGATGAATAAAAACCCATTAGAGCAAAAATGCTTTCCCAGTTATTTATTTATTGTTTACTAAAACATGACCAATGCACATAGTGGGATAATAATACTGAGTGTATCATATTAAAATAGCTGAAAGCCCTGCAAAAAAGGATCTCACTTGTGATTTTAATCTTTCTCTTGCAGATTATTATACAATTCTATATTTTTTGTTTTGGTGTTATCACTGCTACTCAGTAGTTATTAAAAAGCCTAATAAAACATTTTTATCCAAAATATGTTGTTCAAAGTGCCCCTGAATATTTCAAATCATTTTAATAAGTCTAAAGCTTGAACTGGGATAAATTCAGCCTGCTTGTTGGGCGGTTACAGGAGGAAATAACAGCAACACGTTTATCTCATTTTCCATAACGTCTACCCAAACTCAGATCCAAGCAAAGTTGCTCAATTTTAATCAAGGGTAATAACTAAAATAAGTAAAGGAAACTCAGCTGGAAAAAAAACAGTATAACTGCATGAAAACATTTTGTGTTCCTGCCAGCACATAGTTTATTTCAAATTACTACAAGATGTATGCTGCTTTAACTCAGTTTGAAACTCACTGCCATGCTGACATTTTGCTTTAGACACTGGCTGTGATGTGTTGTTTTTCGCTGGAACCAGCCCAAGTCGACCCCATTTAAACACGTTCGCTTCAAGAACCAAAGGGTGATTTGATGGCGATGCAATTTTTTCCCGCTCTTTTCAGAAAAGGTGGCCCACCCGTGTGAGGATGCGATGAAAGTCAAATAAACTAGACTGCGCACTGCGTCTGTTCTCAATCGGACCTGTTGAGTAAGAAGCCCATTAGCACCTCAAAGTTCCCACACCAAACATCGCGGGAAACTGAGTGATAACTGCAGGAGATGGGAATGTAACACCCTCTCTGTTTTGCACTCTGTTTCCCTGTTAACAGCAGACATATGTGAGAAGCGCAAACAAAATATCCACACCAGCTCCTCTACTCCTCTTTACAAAGTCCCTCGCATGCAGATACGTTTTTACAGCTTGACTTTAAAATGTTTCACCTTGATTCACCGCAGTTCATTATTTCACTCAGTTCTTTGTTGGATGTTAAATGGCCCAACTACCACCATTAACAGTTAAAGTTGGACAATCACATATGAAGCATAACCGATTATATACTGTATACTTATATAATATTTATGTGTGTGTTTGCCAGATAATTACATTTTTAAGCCATTTTTAAATACATTTTTAGCATTCAGTACTCATATTTGCTAAATTTATAGCCTATTCCCACATAAAACAAATAAAGTAACTGAAAAGTATTTGTAATATTCATTTCAACTCTGGATATTCACATGGAGTGTGTGTGTGTGTGTGTGTGTGTGTGTGTGTGTGTGTGTGTGTGTGTGTGTGTCTTTAGATTCTTTCTCTAAAGTCAACATATTGCAGCTCATAAATAAGGGGTTGTACATTTAAAGAGCAATTATGGTATGTATGATATATTGTCAGAGTAATAAGTCCTGTCAGAGTAAAACATCTGTCTTGGAAACACACTGAAAGAGTTTTTTTTTTGTTGTTGTTTCATTCCCAGGTATAGCAGTGGTGTTCAGTCATGGTCTTTACACTCTCCAAAGTGTACCAACTCATAATTTGGTCAAAGATGCAATCTAACATTTACTGAGTGAGTTATTTCCTCAAATAAATTTCAGGTGTGTAAATTATGTTGAATAATTTGAGTTCTAGTTCCAGCATTTTAAATCATGCTAACCAGAAAAACTGTTTTAAGGAAAATATTTCCTGCTTTGAAAATTTTTGTACACCACCGAGCTTCAACAAAGTACTTATGTGTAAATTATATAATTGATCAAATCGAAATAAAGTTGCCGTTGTACTAATGAAAGATTCTGGCTGTACTTATTAAAAGCACAGATGATATGCAGGGCATTATGTGCTGCAGGATTGTGAACCTCTCCTATACAGGGCTGATTTATCTTTATCCAGTTTGGCACTCTGTAACATTACTTTGGTCTCCAGGATTCCCATGCTGGTCCACACCAGGCCAAAATGTAGAGCATTACATCTTAAGATTCTGGTAGCTTCTTGTCTAGCAGATGTGGATGGTCTCAGTAAGAAACACAGAGGATGGAATGATTTTGTGAGAACATCCTGTCTTTGGTCTCCAGACTGCCCTGCTTTGAGAGAAATTTTCAGTGTTGGATACGTCACTATGATGAAGTCATCCTTCTGAAAATCTGTTCTAAGTCCCTTGTCTATGGATGTAGTACGGCTGTTGGGTAGCAGGCCCAGCAGGGGCCCGTGCCAGTTTTCATGGACCAGTGGGAGTGGACAGTAGGAAGGATTGAGGCAGGGAGTCATTTTCACAAGGAACCCAAAGAGAAATAGTTAAAATGAATCCCTGGCCACTTATGAACATTTTCTCATTTCTACCTCTGCAGAATGATACTGACTCTTGAAGTATGCCAAGAGAATTCAGTTATCCAAGGCATCCCATACTAAAATGAGAGTCTTGTGATTCCAGGGATATTGTGTTCAGTTCACTAACTTGTCCTTCTATAATCTATAAGAGGTTCAGGTAAAGGACTTGATAGTTTTGTTGTTGTACTTATAACAGGTTCAGGTTCTGGTCTTAATGGTATAATATTCAGGTTCTGGTTTGGTTTGTAATCAACTTATTACATTGGTTGTGTGGTTCAAATATGTTCAAGTACAGGCCTTGATGATCTGGTTTGTGTACTTCCAAAAAGTTAATGTTCTAACCTTAGTGGTTAGGTTCTGGACCCAGCTTTGATGCTTGAGTTGGTGTACCTCTAAGGGGTTCAGGTTTTGGTTTTGATGGTCTGGTTGGTGTAGTTCTAAGATATTCAGATAAAGGTCTTGATGATTTCAGTGGTGTAGCTGTAAGGTTTTGCTCTTGACGCTTTGGCTGGTGTAACTGTAAGAAGGCAGCGGTGAAGAGATTTCTTGAGCACATAATGGTGTCTATAGACTCATGCACTAGGTGGTTGAGCTTGGTGGTGAACAACTATCTTGCTACAAACCCAAACACTACACGAATTGCTTTGCTGTGTCTCTATGCAACACGTTCTGTATTTGGTTAACAGAGGCATCCAAGTTTTCTGGCCTACAAAATCCCTCTTCACCTTCACATAATTCCCAGTCCAGTTCACCCAGCCAGAGACAGTCATCTGTTAAAGATCTCGGCTTTATTAAAAATCCAGCTGCGCTGTGACACCAAGATTTAACTGGATATTCCATACAGGAAGGTGATAGAGACCCTCTGTAGGAATGCGGCCTTCTGCTGCGACAACCAAAATGACTGACTCAGGTATTTCCACTCCGTGCTCTTATGATTGTTTTTGGAAGTACACATGGCTACATAGAATGCCACACGAACTGCATTGTTTTGACATCAGAGAGATCATTCCTACTAATGTCTCTGCTGACAGAACCAGAGGACTGGCAGAACAAGACTCAGTATGATTTATTGGTTGTGAAACAGGACGAGATCCAACTGGGCTGGATGTTAGGAAAAGATTAAAAATACACAATCATAAAAGGGTATGTCCATCCATATAATTCTACCCCAGTCGGGACCACGGGCATTTTCAGAACAAACTGGAATGTCTTGTTTCTTTGTACTGATGGGTAACAAAGCTTATATTTCTTACCTCTTGTTTAATATATATTCAGTGCGCATGTTCTTTGACAGGATCTGAGGTCACTTCGTTCTGGGTTATTTGGTACAGAAAAAGATACAGATTTGCATTAGCAGAGCAGATACTTATTTGTCATCCACTGAGGATCCGTTTTCACTTAATGCAGCAGTAGTGATCAGAAAAAGAGTACAGGGTAAATTTTCTTATATTGCACATTTTTAAAATTGATTCACTTTGAATGTGCACTCGTGTTCCTTTTCGGAGCAATATTTGTAATGTTGTTTTAAAATTCTTCATTATTAATAGTTATGCTGCAGCAGCCCAGATCAAAGTGTGCATCTGGACTATGTCAGGCTGTGAACATGAGCCCCGCTGGTGCACTAAGCTGCCTTTGTTACACCGATGGAAGCAGGGACTCTGGCCAGGGTTTATTCCATGTTTGCCTGCAGTAGGTGGCAGCTGAGAGTCACATGAGTGCTTCTTGTTTGACAAGGAAACACTACATGTACGTTTGGGGCGTTAGGTAGTGCAGTGTTTACAGCCCTCACTGTTCCTGCAAAGGTTTGAAATCCTGCTCCTGCTGAAGTGCACTTGAGCAAGATGCTGTACCCTGAATTGCTTCAGAAGTAATATGTAATTTAATATACAAACCACGATTCATCTGAGAAGAAGTGTCAGCTAAATGAATGAATAATAATGGATATAATGGCAATGTAATAATGGCAAACCTTAAAAACGATTAAAAACACATATTAACTGTCAGCTGTAGTTGATGTTATGTAGGGAACCTACTAAGATCATTTTTAATAAATGGAATTCAATATTTTCCCATATAGGCCTTTGTATGTATTCATTTAGATTCGAATCCCGCGTAAAGACAAACTCGTGGGAACGTACATTAGTCCTCAGCAAAATCTGAACCCCAGCTGCAGAAAAAGTTCAATAGCTTCACAGAAGACACATAGGTGAGTTAAAAGAGGATGTAGAAAGGCTTTTTTTCCCTTATTATAAGGCGCCATGTCAAGCCACGTATCTCGATTACTTCCCTAGTCATGAGTCTGCAGCAAAACCTCAGGTGCAGAAGATATACATCTCAAATAATGGCATATATGATCTGTTGGTGATGTTTCCATATGCTTGAAGCAGCTATTCCCAAATTACGCAATAACTTACATGCTAACAGAAAGAGTGTGTGCAGCAGAGATGGAAATCATTATGAGTGAAGAAGTGGCTGCTGAATGGGATTATTATTGTTGGTCATTTGCTGTTAGTATATATCAAAGGCTTACATTTGGTATGTAATGCATCTGTAAGTGAGAGTGAACTTTTCGAATCGAAAACAATACATGGCCTATTAAGAGGTTCATTGTGACTCACCTGGATGAGATTTGTTGGTGGTCCCCTTCTGCTTTGTGCATGTTAACTACGGCAAGACAGCGAATCTCCTCAATTCCATCTAGTCTCGCTTTGGTGGACACCCTGCCTTTAGTCACCAATGCTCTCCACTCTCCACAAAGCACCTTGCTGACATCTGTTTTGAGGACCTCCTTGACCTCCCTGTTGTCTCAGTGTGTTCTCCCCAAGAAAGATGTGCAATGTCACAGTGTCATGGCTGTGCTTGACATTGTTTACACAGTTGTCGCTCACATTCAGTTCATCTGGCACATAAATATTTTCAATGGTTTGACAAGACTAAGAGGATTTGTCCGTTATATGTCCTGCCAGCACCTCATGTTTGCTGATGATACCATTACAGTACTTGTTTATACGATGAGTTTTGCAGGGTTCTATTCTAGGCCCTCAGTTTTTTGTCTTTATACCAGACACCTCATCTCTGGACACCACATGAATTATCTTTTCACTCTTAGTCTTTACCTAAGATATTATCTCTGAGTTCTAAACTTATGTGTCTGAATCACACAAGAATCATTTTACAGGAGTCAGAGTCCAAGATGTTGAACAACAACAATGCTGACTGATTTGGTTTAATACATTTTATTATATGTATTTTTTTTAATGTCTTCTTCACGCATTTGCCTAATGTTGACTCCTTAAAGAAAGAAAATATGACCTGGATAGTATTGAAGATACCCTTACTAATACTTTTTTGCAGAACACTTGGCAACGATGACAGCCTCCAAACATTTCTTGCAACCCTCTATAAGCCTCTTTCTTTCACTTTCCCGCTGGTAGTTTCTCCCACTCTTCCAACTGCAGTTTTGTTGCAGCTCTTGAATTTTTCCAGGATTTGTTTTAACAGTAGCAGAATTCAGCTCTTTCCAAAGGTTTCCAAAGTTTAACATAATCCATTGTTTCTTTTTTAAACATTCTTTTGTGTTTTTAGATTTGTGTTTTTCCATTGTCCCAGCAGAGGGCCCATCATCTTCAAACACAGAGTTTTCTGACACCAAGCGCCACTTTTTGCTCTAAAAAACCATGTTTTTCCTCTGATTTCATGATTCCCTTCATACTTTCAAGGCCTCCAGGACCAGAGGCTGCAAAGCAGCCCCATGACATTATGGAACCTCCACCATATTTAACTGTATGCAGCATATTCTTCTCTTTATGAACTTCTTTATAAAGTGGCCTGCATTTCCAAAGAGCTCTGTTTTGGTTTCATCAATCCACAGAACATTTTCCCAAAAGGATGGTGGTTTTCAGCACCACGTTGGTACAGCGAGTCATGCTACCATCTCAGCTTGTTTAGATGTGGGTTTGAACCCAGTTAAGTCTGTGTGGAGTTTGAATATTCTCCTTGTGTCTGTGTGGGTTTCCTCTGCATGGTACAGTATCCTCCTGCAGTCCAAAGATATGTGTTTCAAGTGAAACTGGTCAGTCTAAATGTCCCTCAGCATATGTGGCCACTCTGGTGTTTCATTGTTCCATACACAGTGTCATTTTGTAGTTTAGTAATTCTGGGATTCTGGGATAGGCTCCAGACCAACATAACCCTGGACCATGATAATTTTATAATTTATAGTGTATTATTATTATTGTTGTTATTATTATTATTATTATTATTATTATTATTGTTGTTGTTGTTGTTATAACAACTGACTGAGAAATAGCGAAAGAGAAACATAGAATGCAGATGTGCTTGTGTTTTTGAAGATAAAATTCCAAGAACTAAAAAGAGGAAAAAAATATCCTGACAAACATATATCAGTAAAGCAGTGGATTAATAAATGAGATTAAAGCAGGTACAGGGAAAACAGAACCATGCCTCAAATCTGAAAAAGCAGAAGTGTTCTTCTCCTAATGGATAGGTTTTAAATAAAAACAACATGACTCTATGACCACCTCAGCAGCCTTGTACTGCAAACTTGAAAAAGACCCTCCCACCACCCATCGAAGTCATTGGTCAGAATGGTAAAAGATTGAAAGCTGCTAGAAAAAATATCAGCAGAGCATCCAAACTGGCTGGTGTGGATTTAAAAAAAGTGTGACTTCACACATTTTTCTCTTTAGCACGGGAGTGTGTGTAAACACTTTCCATTTGGGATGCATTTCATGAGCTGGGCTCGGGACACAACCCTTTGATTTCGGAGGACAATTACAGGCCCACGGAGGGGCTGTCGGATCTCGCCAGTGGAGAGGTTCCCACACACAGCTGTGCCTGGCGCATCACACCCCCCTCCTCTGCCAGGCAGGCTGAGCCCCTGAGCTGGATATGTGATAAATCAGCCTGCATTGTTTAGACGGCGAGGGGGGCGGTGATGCATTCAGCCTCTCTCCCTCGCACATGATACATCATCACCCCCCCGGCCTGACATTTGGATATCTGGCCACCAGCAGTAATCCATATCCTCTTATTCAGTTTCTTCCAGTGGGTGAAAGATGGTTCTCAGTTGCAAGAAGGAACCACTTCCAGAACAAGGCTGACTTTCTGCAGGTTTAGGAATGCTTGACTTTAGTACATTCATATAAAGGAGAATATTTATATTTACATTTGCATTTAGTAATTTAGCAGATGCTTTTAAAACAACGTACAAATCAGAGTAGGCAAAAGTACATTTCACAACACATGAGTTATAGATGCACACACAGTTGTCTGAGAAGTTCTTGGATTTTTAACTGTGTAGGAAGTATGCAGGGGTAAAAATTCAGATGCATAGCACACACACACACACACACACACACACATTACCTAAGGTAAATTAATAGTTTCTGGTTAACCTGAAACTCATGTTTTGGGAGGAAATCAGAACCCACACAGAGGGAGAACTAGCAAAGTCCACACAAATACTTCCGGATTTGAACTAACAACCCAGCCCACAGCAAAAGCGCTGTGAGACACAAGTGTGAACCGCTGCACAGCCATGTTGCCTTTTTTGTAAAAGCTGCTTGTCCTAAACTGTCATTAATGATTAAGCTATATTAATTGGTATAAATGATCTTTTCAAGGAAATGTGTTGTCTAACCAGAGCAAATAGAGAGGTCAATATTTATATAGCACTTTGCATCGAATAGACCAATCATTGGTTATTTCACATTTTGGTATCTTGTATGTTAATATCAGTTCATACAATGAACTCTCTTTCTTCAGACCTTCCATCCCCTTTGTTATTGCACTCTCATAAAAAAAATTGTCTGTCCCTGTGACCTCAACCTAAGTTGGAAAACCCTCACAGCTGTGACCTTTGCAGACCTTGAGCAGGTGCCCCCAGCAATGTGTGTTTGTTGTCTCCCTCTGGTGGAAACTGCTCACTTTGTCGGGGTTATTATTATGTTTGGAGTGACACGCAGAGGTGGAGTCACACTTCATATGTGCCAGGGATTCCCCTCTGTAAAAACCCCATACAGTGAGAGGGAGCGACTTTACTGTGTTGACTTATTGCTGGAAAAAACTGTCAAGTAACCTGAAGGATCCTGGTTGGAGTCCCACAAGGTGTCCTTTTGTTGTACAGCATAGGAAGGGAGTAAAAGTCTGATATGTGCCATTAAAGCAAACAACAGTGAAAATGTTTAGAAATGTCATTTTGATCCCTCAAACATGAATATACAGCTTAGCTTTAAAAGAATGAAATCTGAAAAAATGTTGTTGGTTTTTCTGCTTCTGGCCTTGGTTTCACGTACTAAAATCCTAGAACATTACCCTACTGTTCTATTTGAAAACTGTTAAGCTGCTTTTACTAAAGACCCAGGTTCTGGTCAAATCTCTGTTTTACAAGGATCTTCTTCACTACTTTTCCAGAGTGGGTACCTTCCACATCAGACAACAAAAAAGGTAATATTCTGTTGCACGGTCACCACCTGACAGCAGTAGACATGTTCTCTTCACTGTGTTTAATACATATACCTGCTAATAATTCTTTTTTGAAAGGTAAAAGTAAAACACTTGGAAATGATAGACACACTTTCATATTTTATATGCACTTAAGCTATTTTACTGGAACGGTGCTCATTCAACTATTCAAAAATCATTAATAAATAGTTCCACTAAATTCTTGTTGAACCACAAACCAAATTTTGTTTTGATGAGGCTATAAAATGCAGGCTATTTATTCTTGCAACACTGGCAAGAAAATGTAGTTTATTGCTATTTTCCATGCCAGGAGCTCCCTGTAGAAAAATGTGGCTGATATGTCTAACATTTTGCCATTAAAAATGTAATATTTCACCTACACCATCATTATAATGAATTTTGATTTTGGAAGATTTGGTCAAGAGTTGGAATATGTTTTGGAACTGCAAATTATTGTAACCTGTCGCCCATGTGTTTTATTTACCTGTATCTGTACATATATGTATTTTCTCTGTATAATGGCTCTGTTTCTATGTTTTGATCCAGTTCTATTTATAAACTTTAAAGGTAATAATTAATTCCTGTTAATGAACAGATCATAAACAATCAAAAGCTTCAAAAAAGCACTCAATTACTCTCATTCACTTTCATGAACCGCTTATCCAACTCAGGTTTGCCCTGGTCCGGAGGAGTGCAAGGCTGCTTAGGGCACACCCTGGACATGATGGCAGTCCACCCCACACACACACACACACACACACACACACACACACACAGAGTGACGTGTACACACAGTCACATATATGCTAACTCCAGACTGGGTCAATTTTACAACCAGCCCAGGCAGTGCGAGGCACAGCGCTATCAAAAAACAAGTTACAGCAATGTTAGTTTGACCATCTGAGAAGAAATCATGTCCATGTTAAAGATGTGAATTATTTTTAAAAATGGCACAAAGCCAATCCTCTAAATATTGCATATATGAGGTTTTAAGTCATTGGAATATTATTGGTTGAAGGGATTTTAAAGCAGCCAGAATTCGAGTTCTCTGCTGCATCTCAATCTGCAAAGACTTATCAAAATTCTTTTCCCTTTACTTTGTTTTTGTGGACCTCTGGAATATGTGGGTTGTTTATTTTTTTAACAGCATCATGCTGGTTTGTGAACATCCTATCTATGTAAACCATCCCCTGGAAACAGATTCCATTTCAGATAACTGACAGATTTTGTTTTATTAGCTCACTTGAAGCAGATGTCAAAAGCTAAGTTTTGATGAAAAACAAATTTTTGTTTTTACAAGATATGCTGGTTAAAAAAGTGAAAAAAAATTAAAATCATGTTACTTTGAAAAAAGCATTGAAATGAGTTTCTCCACAGATGAAGTGCTTTTAAAATATATCTCCTCATCTTTACAGTTATCAGTGAGGGAGGCCTTTGTGCAGGTTGGACGTTTCTCCTGACATAATTTAAACACCACTGGCACTTTATTTGTACAATTATATACTGCATGCAAATTCAACATAGTCAGGAATGTGTTAAAATCAATGGAGTGTGAAGTCACGGCTATGCGTTACACATACACACACATGCACACGCAGCATGATACAGGTGTGAACTATTGCTCAACATTCAAGGAAGCAAAGCGGAGGGTGGAGGAGGGAGGCCTGTAACAATAACCCTTCACAACAAATAGCTCCGTATCTACATCCTTTATATGTTCGTTGTTTGACATCAGACATGAAGGATTTATATTTTATGAGCTTCAAGGTTTAGCTGCTGGTTTCACTGTTATTTTGCTCAGAGCTTTGCGCCATGGAATCTGCTTTATGAAGTAATAATCACAGTTTATTTACCAACAGAGCTACAGAACAAAAAATCTTACATTTGTATTACTTTTGTTACGTTTGTTCATTCAGCAGACACTTTTCTCTAAACTGACATAATAAATACTGTGTAGTATTTAGCTGACATCTTTTTGTAAGTGGCACTTATTTATACCCTGCTGCATACTACCTGTGGTCTTTTACACATCTATGTAGAAGAGCAATGTAACACATTCACTATCTCTCTCTGTCTTACACACACACACACACACACACACACACACACACAATATGGGCAATTTAGAGTGACAAATCCCCTTGAAACACAAGCCTTTGCACTGCACTAGGAAAGCCTTGAGAACATCAGGAAAACATGTGAATCCAGGTCCTGTCATGCTGCTCAGGTACTGTGATACGACACCCTAAGGTTGATCTTAAACTTCCTAAATTTCAGGGCTTTGACTGTTTGACTGGACACAGAATATTATATCTATTGCATGGCCAGATTCCATCCAAGTGTACTCCCAAAATCAAAAACAATGTGACTTTGGAGATCTATCAAGAGCAAGGATCCCCTTGTGGAATCATTTGTTATCTGTCACCTGACAGCACCTCAATTACTTTGGCTCAACATCTTAACTCTTGAGCTCGGGAAGTATTGCCTGAAATTACAAATGAGCATGCTTTGGCATGGATTACTGCTCAAAACATCTCTGAGCAAACAGCAATTTGTTCCATGAAACACATTTTTATTCCCATAGATCATATCACGAAATGCTATTAATAATGGTGTTTTCAGAAGGAAGTTTCTGTTTTATAATTTTTCACTCCTCCACCAAAATTACCACGGTTGGGAATGCAATTAATGCATTCAAATGAATGATTAAAATTCAATTGCTCTTTTATAATGATGAGTAAAAAAACTTATTTCCTGATACTTATCATAAAAATAATAAGTCAACTGATTAGATGCTTTTTATTTAGTATAATTTAAAATGCAAGGATCTGCACCCCACCTATAATATAATAACTACACCTGAATAAATACTGGATTCCTTCAGATAAGTTGTTCCTGAAAATCTGATCATAACATAAATTTTTGTGAAAGAAACTTGTTATTGCCAAATCTAGATTGTTAAGGTGTGGGTTCAAATTCAGTTTAGTCAGTCAGTCAGTTTTCATTTTCCGCCGTGTCTGTGTGGCTTTCTTCTCACAGTCCAAAGATGTGTTTCAGCTTAATAGGTAACTGTAAATTACCATATGCGTGTGCATGTGCGCACGTGTGTGTGTGTGTGTGTGTGTGTGTGTGTGTGTGTGTGAGACTATCCTGATGTCCCATCCAGGGTGTAGTTTCATAGCCAAGCACCCAGTGATTCTGAGACAGACTCCTAACTATAAATGCACATTTTTACTGCATAATTATAATAATCTATGATAATAAAGCAGTGGCCTGTGATAAAATCATACATTATTGTAGTCAGGAACACTACCTAATCACACCTATTCCACATCAAGCCCACCACTCACCAGTGTTTAACCAATAACTACAAAGGCACTTTCAGTCTCTGAAATTTATTTCTAAACAATTTGGTCTAATACCACTGTACCTGTCCTGTATCTGTCCATACTGTGTAACATTTAAACTGCTATCTATGCTTTCAGTGAACAAATTTTAAACACTGTTCACGTATCACATGTATCATCTACAGATGTCTTTGAGAATGTGTGTTAATCCTGGTCAGTGCTTAATCCTGTTCAGGGCCATGGTGGTCCAGAACTTACCCCGGAATCACTTTCCACCGGGCTATTGTCTAAAAACTGATTTATTATTCACTATATACTTGTCCTGAGAGCTTCCTTTGGTTACATGCAACTGCACAGGCTCCAAGAAACCCTGCCGTTGAACTGTTAATACTTAGGAAAATGTCTTATTAACCTTACAGCTGCTTTTCTCTCAGTTGTGTAACTTTAAATAATTTCAAGAATAGGTCAGAAAGTGGTAAAACAAGGATATAATTATGCCTTCAAACCATTTGAAAAAAAAGACAGTAAAACTTTTATTGGGTGCAAATTCTGGTAATGAACCTCAATTGCTTTAGCAAACATCCAGCTATGCAAACTAATACAATCTCAGATTTAAGTTTTAAACTGTGTGTGTGGCTGAAGAAAAAAGGGTTGGACTAGATGTATATTAATTAATGTTTTTACTTAGAAAATGAATACTTTTGAAATTGAAATTAAGGGCCACTTCAATCTCCAGTGTGTAAAAAATGTATATGGAACTGCACAATGAGGGCGTTTTTCAAATGGTTGCATAAGTAAAAATAAACATTTGCTGCCTCAGAGGCAACTAGTGATTTTCAAAGCTGTTGCAGATGATATCAGGACATCAGCACCTGAAGAGGGCCTGCGGGAGGGGAAACCCAGATGTGGGTGTACAGCTGAGCTGCAGGAAGGTGGGATCAGGGGTTGGTACAACAAAAAGTGGGTCTTGCTGACTCTCAGCACATCCACGCAAGGGCCATAAAGTGAACAAACATCAGTGCAGGCAAAGAATAACAAATTTCTCAACTTGGGCTCCTGCTGTGTTTTACATTTGTAAAAGAGCTGAAAAAACCACTGAACAAAAAAAAAATAGCTGAATTCACAACAAAAAGTTACCTGTGTGGTACAGTGTGGCTGTGCACATCTTTGGAGGCACTAATTCAATAAATCACTTAAATCCATAACTCACAACTGAATCCTGCCACAGAAATGTCAGCTATGACAAATCTCACCTTTACAGTTTTCATCTAGGGTTTCTGACATGAGTTTTACTATAACAACATCAATAGCTGCTTCTATTTGCTATGATACAATATTGCAAAATTATGAATGAGGTCATCCTGAACACAGCGTAACAGGATATTCCAATATTTCACAGTGTGAAAACGACAACATAATATTCTTACACACTTTTAAAAAAATCCCAAAATAAAAATAAAAATTTGACACATTTTAATTACATCTGTTTACTTTTTCCATCTATCTGTCTGTCTGTCTGTGTATCATGCGGCCTATTGTGGCTGTATAGGCGCGACCAAATGCACATGCGGGCAGGATTCTCCACAAAAAAAGCAGTTTAATAACGCAAACACATAAAAAGCAAACACAGTGCTATGTGCACCGAGGTGCCCTCCCCCTCACAGCCTTTCCCAGACACAACCCTGTATCCTTAGAACAGCAGCTAAAAAATTTTATAGTTCATCCACCTCAAATGGCCGCAGCTGGTCCTCCTTAATCCCTTGATGCTAGACAGTCTATCATGTCAGGCTCCACCTATCTATCTATCTATCTATCTATCTATCTATCTATCTATCTATCTATCTATCTATCGATTTCAGTTGGAAACTCTTTTGCATTCTAGGTCAAGATTTAGCTTCAAAGTGTGCAGTTGACTATGTGAGCAGAGTCCAATAAACACTCCAGGAATTGATTTGGGGTTTCCGCTAGTAGAGCAACAAGAGAGTGGGCTTTATTGATAGCTTTCCAGCCCAGGGGCTCCATGTACAGAAAGCACATTGAAGAGGCTTTAATTGGCCACGCTGTGAGGGTAACCTCCTTATGAACCCATTCAGCTGCTGGGCTAGATGTGACAATACAGATGAGCATTGCTGTGCTTGTCGTCCGCCTCCAAGTGTTGATCAATATCGTAGCACCAGCTAAAGCGGACAGCATGATGCGGGGCTCCGAGTCTCTTTTTTTGTCACTGTATGGCTGTGATGGTGCAGCACTAAGGGCTTCCTCCTATGCTGGGTCTGCACTACAGGCTGCCAAAGTGACGTCTCCCATGGGCCCCAGTGACAGACTCAAAGTCAGGGCCCCCCTGCCTCCCCCGCTTCGCTTAGTGATTNCCTATGCTGGGTCTGCACTACAGGCTGCCAAAGTGACGTCTCCCATGGGCCCCAGTGACAGACTCAAAGTCAGGGCCCCCCTGCCTCCCCCGCTTCGCTTAGTGGACAAACATTTGTTACGAGGCTCAACTTCCCATTCTTTCTTGTGTTTTATTATTCAGTGGGTATAAGAATAGCTTCTTTATTATACCATTCTGGCTTTTCCATTCACCCTTCTGCAACCCCATGAAAAGGAGTGTCCTTCACACATTTGTCTCAGACTGTGATCACACCTCTTTGAAAAGCAATCCATCGCTTGGCTGGAAAGACATTGTTTTCACCCCTGTTTCCAATCGTTAGCAAGGCTATTTCCATATGGTGAAGTTTTTGGACCACTTTCACCAAATGCTTACATAGCTGGCAGCCTGCCGCCACTCAGCAAATTTAAATGTAAAGTTGTTTTAGACCAGAGTATTTGGCAGGAAAGCAGTGCGTGAGCTGATTTGCAGCGTGACCTAGTGCACCCTGGGTAATGAAAAACAGCTACAAGGGTTGTTATGAATAATGTCCATGTACTACAGCAGTCTTTTGCTGGGAGAGCAGCTCAGCCTGAGAATCTACTTGCCCGGCGACGGAATAGAATGACAGGACTTTTTCTTACACGCTGGCACTTTCCCAGTGCTCCATTCCAGTCCCATTATCAGTGGTTCACGCAGGGTGACTTGTTACCACGACAGGTTGAACCATCCTTGGCTGGTGGTTCACCTTTCACCCCGGCAATCCTAACAGGGCAACTGTTGAGGGCCGGGGGAGGAATGGGGCTGAAATTACTCACCCAGTGCAATTTCCCCCTGAAGAACAATCACCTGGAACGGAAGGTAACAGACTACCCGGTGACAGCAGATAACACATTGCCTCCTTCTAATCGTGACACACCTGAAAAGTTCTTCCTCCCACACTAGTTCTGTGTTTCTTTTTTCGTGATACCATTAATACTCAGTACAGATGATGTTACTGAGAGTTGAAACAGATGAGGTATGACCTAAATGGATGATACATTGTTTTTCTCTGGCCGGATGCACTTGTCTTATTGGCTTGTTGCATGAGAGCCAAGCAATCTGTGCACTGGTGCCAATCTGCTAGATCAGCTCCAACAACAGACTGCAAAACACAGAGATGCCAAAGTCCAGCTCCCAATGCCCTGGAGGCTGAGACAGAAGAAGTAAGCAATAAACAGAATAAAACTGGTTTATAAAAAATACATAAAGAGTTTAAAAAATGATTTACCCTTAAAAGGCTACAAATCTGCTTCCCATCTTTAACTGATGCTGCTGGCTTCACTTCCATGCAAGAGGCAATGTTCTTGTTGGTAGTTTGTTTTAAAAAGATGTTAGGGGCTTAGGTATGTGAATATGAATTTGATCTCTTTACATTTCCCTACACGTCCTCCGTGTAGTTTACCTTTTCAGTCCCTTAAAGGAATTTTGGTCTTAGTCACATCCTTCTAAGTCTATTAAACCCAAAGTCTAAAAAGTTGAGGCCATCCTGGCATCTCTCCTTACCCCATGTGTTCGATTCCTGCATCTGTTTGTCTTTCTCTGTACTGTTTCCAGATCCATCTCTGCCTTTTCTCCAATGCGTATCCCAGAACAGTACAAAGATTTCTGTTACTTGCGCTTGCAATATCTTTCATCCAAAAGATAAAAAAAACATGTAAAACTCTTTAAAAACTTTTGCTTAATTCAAACGCATATAATACACATTTGACATTTTTGAAACAATGTGCAATAATATAATTAATGTGATAAGGTAGAATGAACCTGTGACATCTGAGAAAATTAAGTACTGATCCTTAAACTGAGATATGGACAGAACCAACTGAGGATTCTGCAATCCGAGGACAACAGAATGCTTTGATGTGAGGAGCAGCAGGTAGTGCTTTAAAGTCAAGGCTTTGCACTCAGAGGTTTGCGCTTGTTGTCGTACCCTTGAGTAAGGAACTAACCCTGCGGTGATGCAACAAAAATTACCCGGCTGTAAAATCTGGTAAATAATTGTAAGTAGTTACATATATAAATATGTGTAAGTCACTTTGGAGAAATGCTGAAGGAGTGCATAAATAATACAAATAATATTGTACATATACATAACTACAATATCGTGATTTAAAACTGTGTAAATGTTGACATGCTTCTGGGTAAAATTGAAGTGCAGAGGTTTTTAGCATCGCAAAGGACCGTATTAACTTAAGAGCACATGTGCAGGAGTGTGTGCAGGTCGGATTGGATGTTCAGAAAGTGTTTGGACCCTGACTGGCTTGTTGTTATCAGTACGGAACTGTTAAATACATGGAGCATCTTAGAGTGAAAATGGTCAGTGGGTCATTTTCAGGGCTGGGAAATCATATATGGTGTTGAGGGTTCAAATTTCCTCCAGGACGTGACCTTGCCGTGGAAGTTCCCACCATTTATTCATTGCCGTATGACATAGCATCACAGTGCAGCTGCTTCATGGATCCTCCATAGCAACTACGTTTTACAACCGTATGATTGCATTCATTCATACAACTGCATTTTTCTCACTAAGCTGAGTTCAGTGGTACCTTTCAACCGCACGTTCAGTGTATTTTTCTATTTTCAATGAATTGGCTTCACTTTCTTTCACTGACTGGAAAAGCAAAACATTTTCCTGACCACAGCCTGCAAACTTTGCAAACACTTCCTGAGTTTTCTTTTGCGTATTTGCGTTGTCTTCCTTGACCATCCTGATGATCCTGAAACAGTCTATACAGTATTACTTGTGAGCAACTCTGCCTCCTACAGCACTGTTTTGTGATGGTGGTCTTACATTATGACATAATAATTGACCATGTTTTATACATTAGAAAAAAAAGTTTTTTTTTTTTTTGCAATTATATAATTTGTATCCATTGAATGGTCTGCTTTTCTGTGTTTATTCACTACTATTAAAGAGTCACATAATGTGTTTTGTACTATGTTGCACATGCACTGGTTTCCAGCTCCATTTCTCAAGAACACATCTGAAGCACTAATCCAGATATTACTGTACTGCTAAATTTGCTGTCCTGTACACTGGAGACCAAGGAAAAAACTATTTTATACTGTCTTGTTTTGGTCATCTTATCAAATAGTTGCCTTGGAAAAGCAGGCTTGGAAACAAGTTCCGCAAAAGTTTGAAAGCACTTAATATTTTTTGCATCAGTAAAGAATATTTGAGGATATTCTGTGAACAGAACCAGGCAGTGTAGCGCACAGAAAAGTATGTTCCAAACTGACATTTCAAAGACTCTTGTCTTTGAAATGTCTTTGATATGTGGAAATTTTTTAAAGCAGTTTAAAGTGCAACCAAATACTTTATGATCCTTCAAAAGCAATAGTAAAGTTGTAAGAAAGAAAGCAAGTGTTCTACAGGGTAAATGGTCTGCTCTTGCTCATTATTACTGTTATAATAACAGACCATAAATGAGGTTCTACAGTGATAGTTGACATGCACCATGTGAAAAGGAGGTAACGGTCTGTGAGCTCCAAAATCTTGAATACAAAGACCTTTACCAGAAGACATATTTGTCTTACTCACTGACCTTAGCTCATCCCACTCCTGAATAAGCAGTCCTTACAAAGTGTTGTTATACAGGTGATGGGGAACAGGTACATTTCACCTCATCCACAACCCACTCGTCTGTGAGGCGTCTGCAAATCATGGGATGCCCCCAGAAAAGTCTTCCGCTGTTGGAGTTGCACTGAACCTTTCCTGGCTTCGGGCCAGATGATACCCAGGGGCTCGATGGAGTTCCCTTTAATCTGACACCTGCTCCCCAACAGACGTGGGGAAGACCACGTGTAATCGCTTTTTACAAAATTCACTGCACATAAATACAAAAAACCTAGTTTTGTGTCCAGTACTCCCATCTGAGTCATCGCTTTCCCATGGATTTTTATAGGCTGTCTGACACACTACATGAAAACTTGCTATTTCATAACAGGCAACTTAGTTGCTGCTAATTCTGGGGTGAACATATAACAGAGTTTCTGAACGTGAGTGAAATTTACACTCATGTGCGCAGTTCCAGAAAAAGTTGTCCATTTACAACCTGCTGCAACAAATCACCAGCTGTGAGGGAAAGGTGGACAACAGGAGCTGCTCACACGTTTGGAAACGAAGGGAAAGGCCTGTATTGTCACTCTGTTCTGACTGCTGGCACGGTACCACCAGCTGGGCACTTTGGCTCCCTTCAAACAACTCGTGAGCCGAGTGCCGAATGTTTAGCATGTTTTGGCAAGCCTTGCTATAAACTGTTATGTGACAACCGTAGGAACGGCATCTGAGTTGACACGCTCACGTGGAATGTGTGCTTTTGTGCAGCTGGAGCCGCTCGGCATGTGTTGGTTTTGGCACGGCCTCTTTTGTTATGTGTGTATGTAAGCTCCTGTTGTAGCACTTTTTTACAAGTCAAGCAGCCCATGCGAGCGATTGACAGCAAGCGTTTTTCCATTGCACGCAACGCCCTCTGTCTTGTTTAAGAAAAATCTCGTGGTGGGGGGGGGGGGCTCTTCGGGGGGGGCTGGTGTTACGTTTGTCCAGAACTAGGGCGTAAGACTTGTTTGGAGTTCTGCCAACGACAAAATGGTCAAGCAAAGGAAAGAGGCTACCCTTTACCCAGGTTCATAGAATATACTGTATGTGATACAATAATCACATCTTCAGCATTTCTGCATTATACACATTTTTACAGTTTTTACTGGAGTGCTTCTGCCCACACTGCATGATGAATAGATAATACACACAAACGTTGAGAGAAAGACACATTGTTGGTATTTATCTTTATATAGCTCATCACACAGAACCTTGCAACAGCACTGCTGAAATAATACTATTGGAAATGCTGAACTAAATGTTTAATCAGCACCTAATAAAAGTAGTTGCTTCTTTTGTACCTATAATAAAAAAATCAAAGCCTGGCACTGAGGTCATTTCGTTCCATTTGTTCAGTGCCCTTTGCAGTTTGCCTACAAGTTAAACGTAGTTCTGATATTCTTGTATAAATTACAGAGAAGACACAGCCTTTGAAGGGCAATGCAAGGAGTTGTGTCTGGTATGTGCATGATCGTGTGTGTGTGTGTGTGTGTGTGTGTGTGTGTGTGTGTGTGTGTGTGTTTGCGTGTGTGTGTGTGTGTCTAATGCCTTTTACAGCTGAAAGCAGAAAAGGAATGTGCTACAGGACTTGGGTTCCACTTGAGAGCTGGCGTGTGGGTGGCCAAGGAAAGGGACTCAGGCACGAGAGACAGAAATTGGAAAAGTGACAGAGAACATGGTGGTACTTTTGTGGCTGGCTGAGAAGACACCCATTATTCCGTATTATCACGGCACATTACTGCACTTTCTGAAGCCTTTACAGCTTACATTTTCACACTCTTACCTGATTTGTACTGCAAGCTATTTTAGTGAAGGATCCTGAGGATAAGTGTTAAGAATACGAACAACTTGAAAAGGGAATATCATCATTATAGTCTTTGAAGTGAATCCATAATTCAATGGAGCATCAGTGATCTGCACTGATGTCACATGGATATTCCTTTGGAGCACCATCTCTGTGGCTAGTGATGCATCGTGGTTCTTTAAAAGTTTATCAAAAGGAATTTCCTCTCTCATAAGAATTAGTTCACATATCAAAGAAGTTCTTTCACAGATGACAAGGTTTCCAGGGTGGACTTTGAAAGTGTGACTGCAAAACTGATCTTTTATTCTCATGAATGCCTCCGATTGGTCCAATCTGCATCCCAAATTCTCAGGCAGCTCACATCTTCCCAATGGAAGCACAATCACAGTTAAATGAATTAGTATGTGTTGTCTCTGCGCTTTCATTATCCCACCAGGTACTATGCAAGTTCATGCTAAATGTACCGAATCTGAAACCCTTCCTTCAAGAAAACAGTTCAACCCTTACCTTTTTGGACATTCTAAAGTAGAACCAAATATTTTAAAAACAACAAAAACAGCAGCAGCAGCAGCAGCAGCAACAACAACAACAACAACAACAACAACAACAACAACAATAATAATAATAATAATATGAAATTCTGTTTATTGGCTCAGTATATTCAGTATATGTTGGCTTTAGAGCAACACCAGATACTGTAGCACACAGCTAAGTTTTGATTTAGTCCTTGTTTTCTAGCAACTAACTGATCTCCACACACCCACCACCCCTGTAATATGTACACCTGATCTTTTAAGCACTGTTGTGGTTTTAGTGGGAAAATATTAATAACAATGGCTACTGACTGTAATCATTTTCATTATCTCGTCTTTTTAAAACCACTTCTGCGTGGTGTGGAAAGGGTGGTGTCTAAAAAGAATGCTTAATGCAGTCTTGCCTTTAATGTAATTTTAGAATTGAGCACCATCAATTTTTCAGCACGACTGCATTTTTTTCATAGTCAGTCAGATTGGAAGAAACTTTGATCCTGTTTTTGGCATTCAGTCTGACCCTGATTATTTGTGTATTTATCCCACCTGTCCAAACACTGACTCTGACGTACTTTTTGTGAAGCTTGCCGTGTTATAATTTACCGTTAACACGTAATGTTGAGGAGAGTAACACAAAACACATATTCGTGGATCACAACTGGAAATTAAAGTTGCTTTGCCTCATCTTAATGTAGACATGTAAAACTTGCAAGGAATTACAAGTTGATGGTATACAACAAAAATATATAAATATTAGGCCCTGCTGAAGATATAAAATTTATAGGGTAAACAAGCTCCATAGAGGTACAAAAAATAAACGCAGCCCATGTAGCACTCTATAGGAAAAAAACTTAATCGGAAAAACAGCAAGACATCAAAGAAAGTGCAATACAAGATATATTGCAAAAAGGTAAAAAAAAAACTTCAGCTGGAGAGGTTATTCCAGATGAATAACAACCTGCATGCAGCACCATCTCTGTAATAGATTCCTCATGTTATGGTATGTGTTTCTAGAATAACGTATCCTAGTAGAATCTAAATCCCTATTTAAGACTTACACACCACTCCACCTCCAGAACTGTTTTTCCATATTTGACTGAGTTAAGCAGTAGTGTGAACCCTGCCACTGTGGCCCGTCCACTCACTCCCTCCAGATGTCCACGGCCAGCTATATTCTCATTACCTCAATAGAACACAGTTGTCAAAAACACAAACTTCTAACCTGAAGATGCCCAGTAAAATCTTAAAGTTCCTGTAGTTGTATTCCTGAGCAAAGTGATTTAACCTAAATAGCTTCTGGAGGAAAGGAAGAGTACATTTGTATATGTATCGAAGAGGGTGCTTTTGTATTGTTTTTCTTTTTAAAATGACAGATAAAAATACCATAAGTCTTATTTCCAACATTGTAGCCATTTTTTTTTACTCTCAGGAAGTGCAGCCATTTAAATATAACATATAACCCTAGCTTAGGCGACAGTTTCTATTATTTAGATTTTATTTAAATGATGTTTCATTTATTGCACAATAAAAGTCATAATTTTCCCCCTTTTTAAGCGATGACAAAATTTTACTCATGCATTCCGTTTTGATTTCAAGACTATACAGTCTTTGTTTAGTTCATTATTTGATTTAGTGCAAATGTGCAATCAATTAAAAATAATATGATCCAGAGCTAGTATCTCCTAGTATCTTCTGAGTAACACGTTCACAAATCTCAACATTTCAGGATGAAGATGCATCATTCCGGCAAAACATTCCAGAACAGGATATGTTGCCGTGAGAAAGACACATTTTTTACGTGATACCCTGCTACAGAAAACTACCTCTTGGTCAGAGCTGGATTCTTAAACCAAACTGGTCAGAGATAAGAAAGTTCTGTAAATCTTTGACCTCCAAAGTAGCATTTTATTCTGGATGTTGGAGACCGGGTCTCTTTTTTATCTTCTGTATTAATTTCTCAAATAAACTGACAAAAAGCAGAAAAGCCCATCCTGGCAGGAGAGAAACATGCAAACAGATGTTTGTTTTTGTAAAACCTTCTGAGGCTCCTATAGCACCATAATTTGGTAACCTGTGGTAACAGTGGATATGAGCCCATGATATGGCTTTAAACACCTTCTCAGGAAGTGACCGAGAGAACCCATTACATGTATGCATGTGCCGTAAGCAAATATTTTGGGGAGGGCTTCTGCCATGTGTACTAAGCATGCCAAAGAGTTATAAAACCACTAGTATGGTTTGTGTTCTTGGGACTTGGGGGGCATGTTGTGCAAGGATGTGGACTAGAATTATAGCAATTGGTTAATCTGTATGAATAATGTTTGGGAACACAGATGTAAAGTTTGGTTGCTCCCCAGATGGGCCTCCCGCAGTGTCCCTTAGCAGGACACTTAAACTGAACTGCTCTGGTGAAACAGCCTTCTGAAGACAGTATAACTGGGTCTTGTTGACCAAATAACACCTTGCTTCTGTTTTGGCAGCTTTCCTAAGCCTTATATTTTGTAGGTATTATGAGTGGGTCTCAAGAAACAATCTTTTTGGTGACAGCAGTTAGACTCTGCTTTTATATGCATAGCACATGGAATAAAAACACAAGTTCAGGGCAACTGACTCCAGAAAGAGAACTAATGCACAAACCAATATATTAAATACATTTATTGTTATTTTTACTGTTTTAGGTGTTAAGTGACAGTGAGTGAAAGTCAGCTCTGAGAACCCCTAAAAGCACCTTGAGAATGATCTAGAAAGTGTGTGTTCATTGTCATTCATTGAGTCCATCCATCCATTTGATGATTGACCTCTTCTTTTCCCTCTAACTTCCCCAAGCATGTTCTCAAGACAAGAAAATCTTGGCACGATATATCCAAAGTATGACAGTTCTACTTAAATTTGAATGCAAACTTTTGACTTTTTCTTTACTCAGTTTAACATAACACACGTACCTATTTAAAATACCACTTTGAAAATACCAAGACGCACATCACCCAGTTTGAAGTTTCAGTCAAAGCTGGGAGGAAAGCAGTGAGAAGAAATCTGGCAGCTCAGCTCCTGTTCAGCTGCTGGCAGGTTTGCAATAAAGAGAGATGAAAAATGATCAAATGAATAAGCAGCTGCTGGTCTAGTTTGGTCCATCGCAACTGAAATTACTGAGGATCTGCATAATCAGCTTTTGTAAAAAAACAGAAATTATACTGGGATGGTAAAAGTGAAATTGAGTGTACTTTTACTGGCAGCAATAGAAGTAAACGTGTGTTTTCGGGGAAACTACAGAAGCAACAAAATTAAAGACCAATTTCATAACAGGAGCCTCTGTTGACTGATATGCAAAAGTCACTGAATAAGCAGTTAAATGTTTAAAAAAATAGATTTTTTAAAAGGTGCACACTTTTTACAGTAGTATGCACGCTATACGTTCGTTCTCAGTGTTTTTGAAATTTACACTAAATCGAATTATCGGTGATGGACTATTTTTTGACAGCCATTTCTCTTATAAACTCATTTGTTTGTTCAGCACTTTCAACATCTACGGCTGCTGAAAGAAACAAAGAAGGGCAGAAAAAGAAGAGACAAACCCGTCTTGAATTCGACATCTGTTTGTCTTGAATAACTTAAAATGCAGATACAAATATTTGCTCACCCTAGCGTCACAGTACAAATGCAGCATGGCGTGCCACAAGGCCTTTGTGGCATTTATCTATCCAGATTGATTGTTGCTGGTGTAGTTTAACAGGGAATATATTCTGTCAACATCTCCTTAAAAGTGACATTGTGAGATTGTCACATGACTGTTGGCTCAGTTTATCAGCATTTGCAAGCGATTCCACCCCTGCTAACAGATATAAATCTTGGTGTTTTCAGTAGGAAGACTACAGGATTAAACAAATCCCTCCTCTTTTATATAAGTCACCAAGTGCTGTAGGTCAACTGGCACGATATGTTGAGCCAGGTGTTTTTAGGTTTTTTGATAATACAATTTTTATCTGCAGTTTACTCTGTAGATTATACTAGTGCACTTGTGGTTTTTAAAGTAAATGTTACACCAGTGTCAGAACCTGGTGAAGCCTTCTGAAAGGCTTTTGGGAGCCTGAACATGAACTCAGCAAAACAGTCATGAAAAATCAGTTTAAAACTTAAACCGCTTGATCATTTCTGGACACTGATGCCAAGAGATTGCTCAAGTAAAAAATTTTCGGGCTCCTTTCAGCTAACAAATGTCAGAGGCGAAGTTTGCTCTGGATCACAAGTTTATGAAGTGGGAACAAGGCAGATTAAGCAATTCTTTGATGTGCATCTTCATGATACAATTACAGTAATACCTCAGTTAACGCCCTAGAAGTGTTAGTAATACAAAACAGATTAGTTATACCTTTAATAGTCACAAATAAACTCAGAAAAGTCTATTCTGTGGATAACAGCTATAAAATTTCAGAATTTTTTTGAATATGGGAACGTATAAATAAAAAGAGTTCTATATTGAAATAAAATGGTGCTATTGTAAAACAGCGGTACGGCTAACAGATATTACTGTAATGATGTAATGGAGACTCTAATGTATGTATGCTAATCCACATCTCATACAATCCTGTCTTATCACAGCTTTTAAACTGACTTATGTTTGATTAAACAGCAAATTAACATGTATTTCAACATTTTCGAAACGTGAGTTTGTATGTGTCGTTGTGTTCATATCTAAGTAAAAAATTGTAGGGCCCTCTTCTGGCATGCTGAAGACCTTGCTGAGTGGGGCCAAAAAAATGCATTTAACCTCACATACTACTGTGTTCATATTGCTCATTTCCAGTGATGATCTCACACACTTTTCACTTACTGTCATTCGCATCACATCTTTTCCGATCTCTTCCGCTGTTTCCTGTTACACAAAATGGGCAAGTTGCTTTTCCACAGAACTGGGAGCGAGTCTATCTTAATGTGGCTGTAAAACATCTGATACAACTGGGAAAAGTGTGTACAGAGATTATTTCTTAGAAGGAAATTAATCCATATTAATTCAGGCTCATTAATTCACATACCCATGTCAAGAGAAACTTAAGAACTGTAACTTCCCATATATAATTCTTCTATATAATTTTCACAACTTTTGTTTTACGAGTTAAGCATAAACATGGTTTTTTTGTACTAACAGGATTTCTGCTCGTAATATTTTATATTTGTGTGATATTCTGCTGGTAAATAATCAGACAGCTCAGTGGTTTAAATCTGCTTCCAGAGTTTTGATGTTCTCCTTGTGTTTGGATGGGTCTGAGTCTGTTACTCTTAAAGCACGTGATAGCAACAACACATAGAGAAAAACATTTATGCATTGCTGCACTAATCTTTTATTATTATCATCCAAATGTGTATATATTTTTTAAATGCATTACATAAACTTGTCTGTTCAAATTTACGACAGCAGGTATTGGTTTGCAGCGCTTGTAGCCAACATAGTGGAGCTATGTGCAATCTGAGACACAGAGACACATAAAACTGTAGCTTCTTTGTCATCAGCATACCCGGTTTATAAGTCTCGGGCATTTGAACGAAAACCTCCAGCATTGAGAATAATAAAGCTGGAAATCTCCTGGGCTTTCTATAACTTAAAATAGAAAAAGTTTCTACCATAAAAGTTTACTGGTAACTCTTGAGGTCATGGGAGGCATGGGCACCTTTATCCTTTTGGAAAAGGAAAAAAGAAACAGTGTTTTCACCACAAGCTGAGCTGTAGGGACTTCTTGGTCACTGTTTGGCCATTCTGATCAATAATTAGACACAGTGATCCTCATGAGACAGCTATTCATACCATTTCCTGGTTAATAGTGGGCATTTGAAGGCATCCTTTGATGTTCTCCAAATATGAAGGGAAAGACAAGCTATCAGACCGTATCACACTATGTGCTCAGTACTGCTAGCTATAGATTTATATAGCCATTTTGGGCTATAGCTATAAATTTAGGGAATTTCCAAATGGCAGTCCTATTATAAATACCAGGCTTGTGATGCATCCACTATCTGCTGAGATGGATCACAGAGGTATTGACTCAGTTCCATAGTCTTTTCAGGTAACTGTGGTTTTTAGCAACTATCATTTCAGGGGTTTGTCAGTCTTTTTAACTGAGCTTTGATGAATGTATTTTTTTTTCTTTTACAAAAAATTCCCTTTGTATAACATCTGCTGTTAAGATGCTTAAGATATTGTTCTCCTCACCACATTAGATAACTAGTTTTGTGGCCAGTGCATTTGCAAACCGGATGCCAGATATTACGCCTATTTCAAAATGTTAAGTTAGTCTTGAAGTGCACATATCGAAAGTCCTGTTTGTCAGACATTATAATTAAAAATAATAACTGGAATTCAACTTTATATTATCACTTGTGTAACTGCCTTGGTGTTTGTGGTTGTGGTTTTGTTTTAAAAGACAACTTTACAACAAAATACCAGGTATCACCATTACATTAAAAAAAACCCGAAAAAATAAACCAGTAATTTTTGACTTAGTTTTTTCTCTCTGCACAGTGCAACAAAATGTGCTCTTCTGAACTTAGCACAAAATATTTCTATTTGTTCTATTAAATTTTATGACTTTGACCTAAAATAATACTGAGGTTCACAAACTTTGTTATTTTGTTACTTTGTTATGAAACACTTGGATCCCTAGAGGTTTATTTTTCCTCTCCTTTTCACTGTTGGGATTTTTTTTGTTTTGTTTTCCTTTCCTCAGTTGCCAGCTGGCACATTTAAACCACAAATAGTGTGTCTGACTTAACAGATACTTTATGTTGTGTCATTTCCCACCTGTTGTTTATCCCTTGGACTTTTGCATGCCTTGGTCTTTTGTTCAGTGCTTTGGGTAACCTCCTGAGAGGAGCGTTATATAAAAGTAAATTGAAATTAAATTAAAACAAATCAGGAACTCTCTTAATTCAACTATTTTTTCCCAATTACTATTGAAACAAAATATAAAAACTAATCAGTAATATAGTGTCAATAATTCTGCAGATTATTCAGCCATATAACAAATCTCTGCAGGGAACTGTGGGATCTGCTATTGCACAGAAAGCCAGCATTATATATCGCCTGTTGGAAAGGATACTGTAGGAATTCTTTCTGGAGGAATTCTGGCCTGCATTTCAAACACAGATTTTTTTTTTTTTTTTTTTTTTGTATATGGCTCTTGCTAGGCTAACTTTGTGTTGTCTTTCATATGTTCTGGCAACAGTGTCATGATGTACGCTGATAAAAAACTATTTTTTTTCTAATCCACTAAATGTGTCTTTTGGCCAAATTTCCTCCTTTTGTACAAAATTAACCATTGTGTCTGGATGCACGGCCAGCTGAGTTGGGCTTAAAATGAACTGACACAATCGGTTATTCATGAAAGCTTGCAGTAAGAGCTTAAACCCGATCTGTACATTGAAGCCGTGCCATTGAACTAGTCTGTGTCCTTTTCAGTCATTACAACCAAATAAATCTCAGCGTGTTGTATAATTCAATTTTTTAAAGACTAGTTATTTTCAATTCATCTTTGGTGTTTACATAATATCACAATTTTTTGCAGTTTTTCCAGCACTTGATTTTTTTTTTACCATTTAGTTCAGTTTCCTGTTGCTTGTCCTGGAGGGATCACAGTGAAACGAGGCTGAAAAGGTTGGTTCTTGTTAACAGCAATGATCTCCAGCTGCTTTTGTGGGATCCCCAGATATTCCCAGGCCAGCACAAAGACATAGTCTCTGTAACATGTCCTGGGACTTCTGTGAGCAGTCGCTTTTTGATGATCTTAAGAATGAGCTTTACTTTGTATGTAGTTTATATAGTATAACTCCCAAGAACTTTATGGCCCTACTGATGGACCATGTCCTTACTGAAGTCGTGGAGCTCACGAGTCTCTGTGAACCTCAGAGATGTGCCATCTTTAGCCTGCTGCTCCTGATAGAACCTATCTTGGCAAATAGGCCGAGGGGGAGAGTCTACATGAAGACTTCCACGAGTACACAAAAAAGGGCAAAGTGAATCCTGCCCAGGCCAGGGTTACCAGGACTCACCTCTGGAGGCAGGCCTGGAGTTGGTGTTTTTTGGTGATATCAGTCGGTTGGACTGGGTGATGTGGAGCCATCTTGTGGGCTCCAGAGTTGAAAGGTAAACAGCGGGTGTTGAGTGCAATGCCAGTCAATGGGGGGGACATGAGTGGCATTGACCTAGGTAATGGAAACTGTCCCTTTTATTCTATTTTTTAAAATATTATATTTTATATTCTAAATTCTTAATTGTTTGCCATTTCAAAGTGATTTGTTACTAATGCCAGTTGTTTTTATTAAGGCCAACTGCTATATGTCCTTTTGAACGTCATCTAATGATAAAGGCTAAGGCAACTTTGCTGAGAAGAACACAGCATAAAAGAAATTGTACTGAACTGAAATTAGCTTATTGGAATATAATCATAATGTTTTCAAAGAAATGTTAGGTTTCCATGTACTTACAATAACCTGTCGTGACTTAGGGCTGACACTTACTACTATTCATTGTTTGGAAAAAGCAATAGAAATATGATTTATGTTAGTGCTATGTTTCATGATACTTTTAAATTCCTGTGACTGGATACCATGGGTATGCTGATGACAAAGAGCCAACAGTTTTATGTTTTTGCATCTCAGATTGTGCACAGCCCCACTATGTTGGCTACAAGCACTGCAAACCAGCACCTAATGTCATAAACTTGAACAGACAAATTTATGTAATGCATTTCAAAAATAAATACACATTGGGAGAAATATAGCATTCCATATTCCACTCTCCACAGTTCACCTGTTTGGTGTTTCTGAATGTATGCCAGTCTGGAGGCGCTCAATATGCAGACGTTCACTTAACTAAATGTCTAGAGTTTGCACCATTTACCTCTGTCACTAGTTATCTTGACTTTCTGGTCCATAGTTACTCAGTTGCTCGTGAAAAAATGCTAGTCTGCCAGTTCAGATCAGTAACTAGTCACAGCGGATGAACAGAACAGCTGTGGGTACAGGCTGAGAATGCTGGGAAGAGACACCGTAACTGTGCACGTCTTTCACTGAATGTTGTGTTGAGTTCTCATCTGCACATTCTGATTTTAACTGATTTCGGTGCATTACTTGTGTTGGCTTCCTCTTGTGACCAAACAAAATTAAAGAAAACATAAGAATGCATTGACAAAAACCGAAGATCAAAGAAAGAGGGGATTTCTTGTAATTTAAACGTAAACATAGCAGTGCCGAAAAATGTTTAAGTTTACATCAAAGTGGACGCTACAGGCACTGATAATTTGGTGTACATTCCTTAAATAGCCGTTTTGTGCCGTTCTTTCTGTGTGTCTGTGAAAAATGTCTTGAAAACTGCCCTGAGCTAAACGAATATCCATAACACACATAAAACTACACAGACAGTAGTGCGTCGTAAAACGATAGTAGGCAAAAATAGTTTTATGTGAATTTCCCTCATTAAGATCATCACAACTGGATGGGCATGTTCTGAATTATTTTCGGCTGAAGTTGATCATAATTCTTTCCAGTAAGAAATCACGAGAACTGCTTCTGCAGTATCCAGATTGCTGTTTTATGGCTTATGCTTCCAGGACTGTCTCCGGACAACTGTGGCTTTATAAGGACAGGCAGTTTTTGATAATGGATGCACAAGTTATTCATGGTTAATAATAATGTATACGTATTACACATCTCCTCTGTCAATATGCATCCAGAAAGGAGCTTCCTATGACAACTGAATTGTAAAATAAGGAAATTTATAATAACTGGTTAAGCACAGCATATAATCCTGGTGACAAACTATTTCATTGTTTTTCTTTTCAGCACTTACACAAGAGGCAGCAGGCAGTGTTCTTGTTACAATCATCTTCTTGCTGTTGACAGTTTGCACTTCAAATCCCACTTCCACTGTAGTGGCCCTGAAAAACAGTTTTTATGATAAATTTCTCAAGTAGGAATGCTCTGCTGTATAAATGAGTGCATAACTGTTACACAAAGGCAGAAACTAAACGAAGGCTCGTAATAATAAACAGAAACTTTTTTGTCTGCGTTTGTGAAACTGCAGTTTTTTTGTTTCCAATTTGGTTAATTCTAATTTTTTTGCATGCATTAGGATGGAATTATTTTTCCATCATGCTTTGGGTTGTGACTTGAAGGCAAGAATATTTTTAAGTAATTCTTAAACTCTTCCAGTTTTCCATAGCATTAGATTGTGCACCATGATTTCCTGAAACCTCAAAGGTGCTTTGAATTAATCTCAGTAAATATTTCCGCAATTCATACGTAGAAGCGCCGAACTTTCTTGTTGTTCTGTAAAGTTGTGTCAGAAAACTGATTCGACGTGCAGCTATGCAGGGTATTTCCTCAGGAGCTGGGCAGTAGCGGGTGGCTTCACGTGCTGCGTACAGAACCACAGGAGGCCATGGCTCATTAACCTGATTCAAAATATAGCCCATGGTAGCCTACAACTGTCAAATGAAGCCTTTATACAGTTTAGGAGTTCTGTATGTTTAGAAGGGCTGCATGAATGAAGGGAATCAATTTTATGGGACGTCTCGGATAATGAGCTTGACATGCAGTTTTGGGTGGAGGTCTAGCAGGCCCAGCTGCACTGTAACTCCCGAACATGGGGTGTGGCTATAAACAACAGATAGCTCCCTGGCATTATATTCATCAATATACAATACCTGGATCTAAAGCACTAGATGCATTCTGGAGAAATGGAACCTTTAAAGAAACAGAGATGTAAGAGGTCATTAATGCAGTATATTGCATAAATGGGGCTGAAACTGTGTGTGTATAACATAACACTAAATAGATGAGCTATTCTTTTAATAATAGCATCAGACATCAATCTATTTTACAAATAACAAATACTTTTTTTAAATTCTAAAATTGTTTTAAATTTTTTGGTAAATTATTAGGAAAAATTACTCAAAGGACTAAAATAAAAGAGCACTGTTGTGAAGCAGCACTATAGTAGGTAACGCTAAATGAGGTATTACTCTATGGTATATAGTATATGTGTACAAAAACAATTGTCATTTTGTTCAGTTGGTACAAACTTAACATATTCTCAAAACATTCATAACCTGTGCAAGTTTATCTTAAAACAGTAATTTTGTCTATATGCAGTATTTTTTCGCTGCTCCAAAAGGGATCATTTTCTGCAACTGACCCTTGAAGAAGTGAATTGCTACTCTATGGGTGACAAGACCAGTGAACCAAGGAGAATGTTGACTAAAAGAGGAAGTTTTTTGGGCCAAGCACAGCATCACCCTGAGTGCGCTGTTATCAGTGAGTCATAAATGGCATCGCATGTCTGCGTAGATCCAAGGTTAGTGCAGACTGACACCGGGAGGCTCTAAAAAAACACTGGCACTCCAAAGAGAAGACAGGAACTGTTGACAACAAAATGAGCCGCCACGGCGCACAGGGTGGGAGGCCTGATAAGGACCGTTGACACTGTGCTCTCGTACATTAAGCCATCATTCCATTACTTCTAGCCCATTTACTTTCATATTGTTTCATCTCTTCTTTTGCTTGATCTTAAATGTAATACAGCTTCATTAATGTGCAGAAATATTAAGAGCCGTACTGAGGGCAAGAGCTGAAGTGCTTTATTACAATGAGGAATTGCAGTAAAAGAGCGTAATATTTAGGTCAAATGACGTGCCTCAAGAGTCCAGAAGCTTCCTGTGCGGCTTTCCGTGAGCAGCAGGCTTTCCTGGCAGGCGGGCCAATTGCCTGTGTCAGGAAATTGGTGCTATTTATTGTAACGATACTGAAAATCATAGGCTCCTTATTATGTGTTCCACATAAGAGTATTCAAAAGTGTGGATATTCACACACTATTTTTAAAAATGAGGCAGCGCTGTTTTACATTAAAAAAACAATTGCTTCAGAATGCTGAATTTTTTGAGCAATACTTCGCCAGATGACTCAGGCCATTATTGTCAGCTTGCATCTCGTGAAAAGCTGTCCGGGGTTAGCATGCTAATGATGCATTCGCAGGGGACCCTCCAGCTCTCCGGGCTACAGGGGATGCTAATTGATGACAACGTTTTAGGGGAGACGTGTGCTCCTTCTGACATCACGACTGTCCTCCGGAGTCGGACGCATCGCACAAACATGTCACATTTTGTTCGTTTTGCGTAAGGTGTTCAACTGCGTGGCCTCTGGGTGGTTTGGCATTAACACACTTAGGGAAAAAGGTGTCTCTACATCGCACGGCGACTTTGTCTTTGAAGTGCATGTGCTGAATAACAATACTGAATGGCAACATTTTGAGAAATCCGTGCACGTACAACATATCGACACTGGTCCCAAAACATTTCTGAGATGTATTTGATAAGGTAGCAATTTAGCAATATTTCTAACAATTTAACAGTTTAAAGTAAAACTCGTCTTTAATCACATGGGTCTTTCAGACACGCTATGTCGCATATTAAAATGAGTCTGAGGTCAAATTTGTGTGCGTTGTTCCGGTTTCTAAAAATGTCGGTTTTATATTATCTTTGTCAAAAGATACTTCCCTAAGCAAAATTTGTTTGACAGTATTTCACATTTTAATGTACGTGTTATATCAAATTAGTTCAGTACATCTCGATTAAACACAAAATGGAATGGCTTTAGATAAACATTGTTTATATAATTATATATAATCTCTGTTTCACCATCGAAATATGCTCTTATTTACTAGCAACTGTACCTCCTCCTTAGCAAAAAAGGAATTTCTGCCTTTCAAAATATGTCAACTTGTTCGCAATGCACAGATCACAAAACAAAAGATATGAGTCCTGTAGATAATTTGCTTTACACCCACTGACTAGATACAGGGAAAAACATTTTGAACTTTAGCCTTCAGGAAAGAGTTCAGTTTTTCCAAAATAGAAAAAATCCAAACATAAATATCCATGAGGGCATCTGAAACAAACACATTCCTGTTATGCCTTTTCAGCAACAGAGATTCTCTTTAGCTTTTTTATAGTATCATAAACGAACTTAAAGAAAATTCTTTTTACAAGAAAAAATAGCATACTGCCTCAGGCTTATTGAAAAAGGTCTGCAATGCCAAGCAAGAGCAAACAAGGTCAGCATATTTACAAAAATAAAAATATGGAAAGTCTGTACATAAGTTGTTCCCTTTCAGTAAAATGTACCAAATGAAATGTTTTCCATAAATAAACAGATGCGATTAAATTAACACACAAACACACGAATAAAGTAAAAAGTTACAAATGGACAAATGGATGTGCAAAGCAACAAATTGCTTTTGTAATAAACATATATTAAAAGTAATGGTGAAGAAAGGATGGCTTCATGCAGTCTTGGATTACAACTCAAGTATGCCTTTGAGACAAAGATTTAACACAAGAGGGTCATACAAAACTGCCTTTCTTCTAGGTTTGTGCTGAAAAGTGCGGGTGTCCATTTCAAAATTAAAATTATGAAGTTTACACATAAAGTATTCTTTAAAGGTTTGTGTGAAGCTTTTCAATGGTTACATCCCAGTACTTCTATTAGTGTCTTATGCACAGTACAGAGACCCCACAGTGAAACCCAGCCAGTGTGAGCAGCACTGTCTGCCATCTTTACATAATAAACAGGTGTTTAACATAAGAAACATGTCCTTTAGGACTTGATAAAAGCGCATGCTGGAAGTGACCGGAAGGAGAAAGGGCAAACACATTATTTCCCTAGAAAAGCACACAGATATGTGAGGTCTCAGCGTGGGATGCAGGTCAGAATATGGGCACCTCCCAAGGAGACAGGTTCATGATATCATCAGCAGCAAGCGGAGGAATGAGGCAAAAGGAGAACGTCCAGTTCTCAGTAGAAAACTGAGCTGGCAAGGGTGCTGAGAACAGGCAAGGAGGTCAGGTGGGATTAGACCTGATCAGGGAGAAACAGTGAGAGCTGAGACACATGAGTTAATAGGTGAAAGGCGATCAGTGGATTTTGGGATCAGCTGCTTTGGCTGAAGGTGTGAGGCTTTGTCTAGAATGGGGTGGTAGAAGGAAGGGATCCCAGAAATAGCATGAAAATTACGGGTCATGTACCCCCAGCTCCAGGGAGCCAGAAAACATAATGGATGCTTGAGATATCAAAAAACAATGGAACATATGAAACAGATACTTTCAGGAACTACAACACATAAAGCAACCTGGCAAATATAAGTGACATGAAGGTAAGAAGCTGCAAGTTCAAATATACATGTGTTGGGTTTAGACAGATTTCGGAGGAGTAGCAAAACGTTTCTGGATGACTGCAGAAATGTTCCAGTCACCCTGTTATTATTTATCTCTATGATTTATTACGCATTTATATTACTTCATTTGTGCCACACATCCTAAATTAAGAAGATGCTCTGCCTTGAAATACTTTGTGTATGAAAATGTATTAATAATTGAAGCGGATTAAAGAGCCGGGAAATTGTCTGGAGCAAAAGGGAAGGCATACTCTGCAGCCTTAAAATAGTTGTAAGTGTGACAAAAGCAAAAACTTCTAAATATTTAATGACAAAATGGGTTCAATTCTGACCCACAAACAATAACATTTCCACGGATTTATATTCTCTAATGGTTGGAGGAACAACATTGTGCTGCAAGGTGTGAAGCTTAGTAATGAGCAGAGAAAAACAGGGTGTGTGGCGTGGTATTGAGGCAGCACTGGAAAAATGTTGAACTTTTGCCTCAGTGGAGGAGTCTGATAGAACAGGAGGGGTAAGACAGGAGGGGGACGCTTGTAATTCAGGAGGCCGTTATTCAAACCCCTGAGACCAAAGTGGTAGCAGAAGTGCTTGACAGGGGCCAGCTGAGAAAGAAGAGAGAATTCAGCAGTGACTCACTGGAAGATGAGAAATGGTCCAACTTTTTGCACTTTGGGCTGACCAAAGGGTTTTTGGCCAAAGCAGAGAGTGGTACACCAAAACAAGTGCTTGACATGATAGGCGGGCAGGTGGCTGGGAGTGATGTTGGAAAAAGAAGGTTCTGTGAGAAAGAATTGAGGAGAGTGCAAGTGGGAGACAATGGCATCTTGAGGAAATCTGTTGTAGGGAGAGAAGCCAAAAGGTAACAGCAGTATTTTCTCTTCTCCTCCCTGCAAAATCCCCTTTAGAAAACACAAAGCAACACGGGTGTGTGGTATCTGTGAGAAAACCATGTTCATACTGTAGTCAGTAGGGGTGGAGGTAGCCACAGGGGCTGGGTTCAGGCACAGGTCAGCAGTGAGGCAAAAAAACCTTTATTGAAGTAAAACAAAACAATCCCCCTTAGAAACAAATCCATGTGAATAATCAGAAGTGGTGAAAATAGATGCTATAGTCCAAGATGCTAACTAAAACTGTTAAAATCTAGGTTTTTCACTCATCTTTCAATCATACATGTCTTTCAGACATATCATGTCTCGTATTAAAATGTGAGTCTACAGTCAAATTAGTGCAATGTTCTGGTTTCTAAAAATGTCACATTTATAGCATCCCCAAAAAAAACTGCACAAAAAAAGCCTTTAGAAACAAAATGTTTTCCCTCACAAACAAAAGAATAAAAATAATCAAATGTGGCAAAAATAGAAAAACAGTGCAAAATGCTGAGTGAACCCTCAACCCTAAACACAGCAGGAAGTCTTTGTCTCTGCCAGTTCCTTCCAGTCTCTCTCTGTAGTTTCTGACCAGCTGCCACTGGCACTAGTCCTAATTGTTCATTTAAAGACAGCTGGTCTTCATGAACTGAAACTGGCACAAAACACACCCCGAGGAGCACTGCACCATCGAATAAGAGTCCTGCGTAGGTCAAAGTATTTTCATCTTTCTGTTCATGAATATAGTCACAAGCACCAAGCATAAAATGGATGGCTAAGAGAAACATTAAGGTTTCCTACAGTGCTTCTGTCAGATGTGTCCCATAGACAGGCAGACAGAGACAGACAGGCATTCAGACTGATAGATAGATAGATAGATAGATAGATAGATAGATAGATAGATAGATAGATAGATAGATAGATAGATAGATAGATAGATAGAATGCTGGCTGAAGTGTAGATGAGTCGTTTTTTGTATCCCACTCTGTGTCTGCTGTTTATTAGGTCCCCGATGCTCAAGAAGAAAATCCAGATGAAGGTGGTTACCATAATACACCAATAGGGGGCAATGTGAATGTGTGCAGACAGGTGCAGGGTGGTCACTACTCCAAGTCAACAGCTGTAAAATGTCAGCAAAAGTGTAGCAGCAGTGGAAGTTTGTTATTCTGGAAATCTGTATATATAAAAAGCATACAGATTTTGTTGCAGAACACCAGCTAGATACACTGTGTAGTAAATTCTCTAGACTGAAGGTGCCATTTTAATGAGTAGACAGAGAACAGCAAAAAGATAGAGAATAGAGAAAACACTAAAGAATAAAGACTGTGTCTGGACTGACAGTATTATCCTTTAATGGAGTTTCTCTAGTAGAAGCACAAAAAGCTTCTTACGGACTGATTTTGCATTAGATTGCTGATGCTGTTCTTAAAAATATATTCACCTATTTGTAAAATGATTTTCTCTGATTTGCGAGATACACGCAGTAGATAAAGTAGTGTAATGCACACATGTTTAGTGCTTATTTTATTTGTGTAAGCTGACTGGAGGACACAGGGAGGATGAGATAAGAAGCCACCGTGTATGATGCACTAAATCTGTGGTTACTGCATCACTGCCCGGAACAAAGAGGGTGTTCATCGTTTCTCCCATCTTTGTAATTTAATTTGCAAAGAAAGAGCATTCAATCAAATACCAGTTAAAAGAAATTATTGACCATGCTTTCGGACAAACGCCCCTCTAGTTGCGAGAGGCCCTAAATTCGCTCACACACAAACGCACACAGGTGCGCTATCCTTTCAGCACCACCTCAACACCAGAATTTTCTTACTTTTTCGACAAAGCTGAGCTCTCCAGAAACCCATAAAAAGAAAAAAAAATAGAAATATTCCTACTACAATCACTAATTATAAAAAAAAATTTGCATTTTAGTGCCAGAAAAGTAATATTTCTTTCAAGTAGTACACACATTTTAGTAGTATATACAGTAACTCATATATTTTCAACAATTTAGAAAAATATGTAGTTATATAAAGTATGGTGGTAGCCTTTATATGTTGGAGAAACAGTTTGTTTCCATCGTGATCCCCTCAGGAATTAATAGTTACCCTACGGGGGACTTTACCATGTCGGTGTGTAATTCACTGAACGGCAGTGTGATGTCGTCCAAAATGTCACTTATTTCTGTTTGTCATAATGCTGTGCAACTTCCATATGTTTAATAGTAGACTTTGGGATATTCGGCCATAATTTGATTAAGATTAGCGAGGAAATGGTGTTAAGAGCTGCAAAGTAACGTCCTGCCACATTAGAGCTGAGAGGAGGAGGAGGAGGAGGAGGAGGAGGAGGAGGGCGTACGAGGAGTCAATTACACCAAGATTTTTTTTTGTTTTTTTTTTTTTTGTTCTTAAGGGAGTGGTATACAAATTAAGCGAAACCAATATTGGCAGCAGAGGCCTAGACGTTCTCCTCAGTCCGGTTTGTGCAGAATGAGGTTTGCTGCAAAGACGTGGTTTCTCCTTCTTCACCCCCCGCTTCAGCTGCTCCTTGCAGTTTACTTACCATAAGTACTTGTAATTACATATGTTCTTTTTTCCTTGTTCGGACTTCCAGGTATTTTTGCTCTGAAAAAAATAATAATTACGTAAAGTGAAAGAAAAGTCGATCGAAAGGCGACGCATCCGCTGCAAGAAATTTGAGAGATTTAACAAAATGACAATGCTAAAAAAGGACCGTTTTAAGCGGTAATGTCAGACGGGAGATATTGCCGTTTAAGGTAGGAGGAGGAGGGAAAAAGTTACTGGTGAAGACGGGACTATTCCCACTTTAATGGACTGACGAAAGAACGGGAGCACGGACTGAAATTAAAGATAAAAGTGATAAAAGGAAGGAAGGATCGTGGACGGGAGCGAATGGACTGGAGATCGCGGGCAATAAGATGAATTTTTGCGGGAGCGCGTTTCTAATTAAAGACATGCCGGGGTAATCCGCGGGGGACGGGGACGGGGACGGGGACAGGGGCCACTCCGCGTCTCCAGCGCGATAAAAAGTGCGAGAAAGCGCACGGAGGCGATACACGCTCCTCGGCGACACCTTCAGCTCGAGCAAGACGAAAAAAGAAAGGACGACGCGGGGGGGGGGAAAAACAAAACAACAACAACAACAAATAACTTTTGCGCGGAAACTTTTATCATTTTTTTCCCCTCCATTTCCACCCACTTCTCCTCGAGTCGATCCATGAGTGGAAGTCCACAGGCGCATCGCATAGAGGACATATATAAGACCGCGGATCTCCTTTGGTGCCATGGTTAGACCCTGAGGACACCTGGAGGGGGGCGCGAGACAGCCGTCCGTCCGCTCGTGTTATAATAATTTACAGCGCTTTGTCGCCCTGGGAGGTCCGCTGCTCTTAAACGGCTGGAGTAACAGGGGTGAGTTTACCATTACCTGCACCATGTTTCAGTCCATATACTTAGACCACCGGTCTGAGCAGAAAGGATACTACTTTCGACTTGAGATCAAACTTTTATTTTGATCAGACTTTTAACTATTATTATTATTGCTGTTGTCATCGTTATTGCTATTATTATTTTTTATTGTTATTATTATTACTGTTATTATTATTATTATGTAACTATGCCTCTTGCATGCTTGGTTGTTAGGGTGTTCTGCTATTTAGATGTTATCTACTATTTTCTTATAGATGCAGTTTTATGTTCTAGCCAGTTTGATTCTTTCAGTTGTAACTAATAGAGGGATAGTCGATTTAAAGGACGTTAGTGCCAAGATGGAACAATCTAATCAAATGTAGTGAAAAGTAAAAACAATATATATTTGTGTGTAATGCTAGTTATACCTGTCATGTGTGATATGGTATATATAACAAACGTATGGTGTTTTATAAGTAGGCTTGGGATGTGGTGGAGAAGACTTGATCCAAAGCCAATGGAATCCCATGGTTTAATTTATGGCGGTGTAATAAAGGTGTGTAATAAGGGACATGGGGGGCCCTCCCTCTTTTTTGCACTGCAGCAGAGATGACCGCACCACGTACACCTGTCCTCATGGCACTCCTACTGCTGATCTTCAGTGCCGGACACTGCAAGCTCAGCACGGTTCCCACGGGTTCCAAGTACAAGGACGTGAGCCTCTTCCAGCTCATCGTGGACAAAGTGATGCAGGTGAAAGAGCGGCAGGCCGAGGAAAGCGATTCCCAACGCCCTTCTGGATGGCCGGAACACTCGGCCAACTCACAGAACGTGCAGGATTACAAAGTGCGACATGATGATCAAGTTCTCGGTGAGAGTGGACAACAGTGCAGAGGCCTGGACCAGCACCAGTGGGTGCCTCAGTAGGACACACTCAAAGTGTCGCTTCGTCCGTCTTTACAATTCCTGCATACCCTAAAACAGTATATATACTATTCTCCTATAAACATTTTAAAACTCTGTAAAACATCAGGTGATCACATAAAACTGCAGTGGTTATGATTATTTATTGCTCTGTCTGTTTCTCTATCACTCTCTCTTTACAGAGGTATTTCCTAGAGACCTGAGGCAGAAGGAGAAGTTTTTAAAACACTTAACAGGTGAGCCAGTTGTGTAAGTCATCAGGGAATTGACATTTTCCATGTCACCTTGCTTACAGCAAATTCTGCCCCCTCTCTGTCTGTTCCAGGTCCTCTCTACTTCAGTCCCAAGTGCAGCAGACACTTTTATAGGCTATATCATAATACCAGGGACTGCACAATACCAGCATGTGAGTGCTAACTCCCGGCATTACGCTGACGTGACAATGCAGACGCGATTAGAGTTATGGCGCTGTGGTAACTCATCACATGCGCTTATTGGGGATTAAATGAGGTTACACGATCTACATTTATTGGTTCTGACATGTGAAGCCCAAGCCTGCTTAGGTGCTTTGCACCACAGTGTTGTGGTGTGTGTAACATTATAACAGTGACGTTATATAGGTAGGAAGTAAAATTATATAGTCTATAACTCTGTGTTTTGCTTTTACCATTCAACGTATGTTATTTTTAATTACTTAAAGCTTGGCTTCTGTTTCTTATTTTCTTTGCTTTCAGATTACAAACGATGTGCCAGACTCCTCACAAGGTTAGCAGGAAGTCAAAGATGCATGGAAGGCTAAATCTGACAAGTAAGAAATATATTTTACGTTTCACCCTTCATATACAATGGCATCTCTTTTAACATTGTTGCCTACATTTGCCACCGTAGACAGCAGTGCCTGGAAAGAAGTGAAAAGTTTAACCTAATACTAAGTAAAAGATCAGGTCAGGTTTTGGAAACTTTATACGACTGAGATACATACTAGATACACAAAGTAATTGTCAGCTATGGAGTTAAATGCTTTACTTCTGACCCAAACTACACAGTCAGTGAAGGAGAGCACTTCAGCCCAATTTTGTTAATATTTCCACTTTCATCTTTTAGAAAATTGCAATAAATATTGAAATGCAAAAACTATAAATGAAGGTAAATATTTTGGGTTTGATTATAAAAATCATAAGGGTATATGTTAAATGAAGTAAAAAAAGTAGAAATGTGTCATCCATCAATTTATGCTTATCTGTGTCTATATACATATATTTGTGTATAGATGTACATATTTGGGCATCGTTTCTTGCTATGATCTCTTAAAATAGTGTTTTAGCTTTTAAATTCTGTCTAAGTAAGTCTCATGGAGTCAAAAGGATAAAAGGTTAAGTGTTTAAATGGTGAAAAAAAATCACTACTCTTTCAGTTACATGTTAAATAGACATGTACCATTAGACTCCACTGATGGTTACGCATAATGTGTAAGTTCGGTGTCATCTGTCATCATTTTGCAAAAGATTTTGTATGGAAACAATTTCATACTCAGCCAAGGAGCACTAAGTGTTACTTTCTGTCTGCCTCGCATTTCAGTGGAACTACAAAAATACAGAGAACCAAGAAAAGTGCCTTGGAGAACGACAGGGAAAACAGCCGAACTCAAAATAGTCCTATCATAAGTCATGGAAAATATAGATATATTTTTGCAATGGAATGGACCATGTCCCTAGTTAATTTCACATGCTGTCATCCATGGACACTAAAAAGTGCAGTTGAGCTTGCAGTCTGAAACATGGTACAAATGAAGATGTTTATTGAAAGAGAAAAAAAAATGTTCTTGTCCTGCTGCCAAAACAGAAACTACAAAGGTATTAATTTTTATACAAAAAATGCTACAGCAATGTTATGTCCATTTTGCCTTTAATGCTTCTTTTTGTGTCGTCCCCTTTGGCCTGGCTCTGTCTGCCAAAAAATGCAAGGGGAACAAGCTTTTAGGTTGCTTCAACCACTCATTCCGAAATGAGTATTACACTTGATTCCATGATTAAATTATGAATCGCATGACAATTTTCTTGCCTTTTTGTCTTTGTTAGACAATATTTCCACAGCAGAGACAGATGCTTTTTGTGCTGGTTACATTCTGTGAAGGAAAGTCAGCATTTCCCTGAAACACAGTTGAATGTGGCATATAATATATATTTATATATTCAAGCTATTGTCATTTGTCTCTGTACATTAAATGTATGTACATTCCAGCTGGCGTGCAATATGTAAATACTGTAAATATTAAATATATGAACTACAAATAAAAGTGCTTGATTTATGATATCAGATGGTTGTTGCATTATGTATATTAAATGAAAAATAGTTTTTATCGGTCTGAATTAACTCGTGCCTTTGAGTCAGATTTGACACGTGCCTTTTCCAGGTCTTCTCTACTTCAGTTCAAAGTACAGTAGACACTTTTATAGGCTATATCATAATACCATAATGCCAACTTGTGTTGTTATCATGGCAAAGGAGGATATGAATAGTTTACTGCCGCGTTCTTCCTCTCAGGCATTGATATTATAAACATGGGGAGTACATACCCTCATGTAGATTTGAACCCATTCTCAACCCTAGAGCTCAGGTGTTGTGTGCCCCCCTATCGCTTATATCCGGGTGTATTATTCCAAGTCCAATCTTCACAAGAGGTGCTTGTGAAGAATCATACTACCCATGAGGAAAAGAGGTGTGGTGGGGCAGCAGGTAAAGCTGGAACCTCAAATCTTATGCACTGCTCCATGGCTGTGGGTTTGATTCCAGCTTCAGGATGTGTGGAGTTCGCACATTCTCTCTATAGCTGCACCCAGCAGACATACACAGAGAAGGATAAGTGACTTTCATTCCCTCCTGAACCTAATAAACCACCTGAGCTGTTGCTGTGAGTCAGATTCAACTCATTAGCACATTCATCCATCATTGCAGTTGGTAAACCACAAAGTCCATTGTTCAGCATCTTGACTCGAAGCATCTGCCTGTATTAGAGCTCCCTGAAATCTGTATTTCAGTAACTAAGAGTTGGAACCTCCTCTTGTTTCAGCAGTAAAGTTGTGGTCTGAATCAGTATGGGTCCACAGCACCTACATCACTGGTTTATGCCACCTGTTTGTTGCTAGAGTCACCCTTGAAGAAATATATTAATGGCACAGTAGTGTCTTGCACGAGTGTGAGGTGTCCTTAATCATGAGCAATGTATGTAACCCCTCTAGGAATATTCCAGCAAAGGCAGAGGAGAAGAGAATGAAGTGGTTAAAGCCATTGTTTTAAGCAAACGACTTTGCTTAGAGGTGTGAATTCCTGCTCTTGTTATAGTTCCCTTGATCAACATACTTACCCATAACTAATTCAGTAAAAATGTTGTACCTGTTCACATGTGAAACTCATTATCAGTAGCTTAGAGTACCAAAACAATATTTTAAGTCAACTTTGAGATCACCGTATCCTAAATAATAATAAAATCTGGTTGATGCTTTAAATGTCACATCTTGCAAGTAGAATTCTGTGATGGAATGAAAACACGATTAGTATGGAACTTAGTTTAGCTTTGAGAACGCATGGGACACATTGCCTGACAAAATCAAATACTCCACTTCAAACCGAATGTAACAAGCAAGAGTCTCTGATGATCAGATGTTCACTTTGGTGAGTCACATGAACTCATATGCCTGTGCTTGGTTTTTCAGCTAAGACACTCTTGTTAAAGCCAACAAATTGTTGGCTTTGTTGATTTTTTAATGCGTTATTTTTTAAGTGATCGTTATAACTTGTAGTTAATATTAAGTGGTCTGAAGGGAAAAGTGGGGTTCCGTGGTTTTCATCACTTTCATCTCTGACAAATTAAAGTTAGCGGACATATCAAAGGTAATATCCTTTCACTGGCTAAAAAAGATGGTGAGTTCTGTTCCTATAATTCCATCATTTATACATCTGAGCATGGTGGGTGAATATGTGGTCAGAATTCATTTAAAAAGTTGAGTTTATACATCTGAGCACGGAGACTCCCACTGCCAAGACCTGCAGCCAAGGCAGATATGGCTACTGGTCCTGCTGAAGTCCATTATAAGGCCATGTGCTACAGCACAGTGTGTGTCATCTTAACTGGCATCCAATCACAGCCTGGAGGATTCTGCTATATGAACCTTTACTGTGTATTACATTTTGTCGCAGAGCAGATGGACTCATTTATTTATTCTTCATTTGAATCTTGTATTTCTATCTCAGATTTTAGCTGCCATGCACTTCAAAGCTATTTAATATCTGAAAACAGAACACCTGTGCTTTTCCTATTATTTAACAAACTAATGTTAAATCACAGTCATTCCTAGGTTTGAGGCTTGTTGCCAGGTTGCATATCAGGAGAATGATCATTGTACTTGTTGAGAACCATAAATTACCATCTATGGTTGGGTTCTTGACTTCTTGCTGGTTGTCCTCATGATAGTTCACCGATACTTGATTTTAAAAATTTTGTGGTAAGAATGTGACAGCTTGCCTTCAATTCCACAGAGTTGAAATCGCTGGAACAACACACATTCCTTAACATTAAATATGTATGGAATTTAATCTTTTTTTAATCAAACACTTAAAAAGAAATTATTTCAAAATTCTTTTTCAGTTCCTCTGTGTCTTCGCCTTACTCAGGTTAACAGCAGACTAGGAAGTAAATTCTCCCAGAAGTGACAAGGAGTATTCGAGGAACTCTATAAGCTGATTAAGCACTGGGTCTGTGGAAGCACATGATCTGGAAATGTTCAAAGTGGCATTGCCAGTCTACTATTTTCCCTTCCTGTTTGTGGAGTGGTAAAAAGAACTACTGTTGTAATGTAGATAAACCAAAGAGAGTTGTAACTAAGAATCGCTAATCCCTTGTAATGCGAAGCCTGAGAGAAAGTAAATGAGCGAAATGGGCGGGCATCTTTGAAACTAATGCAAAAAGTAGGCGTACATCAATGTGCATTGAATCAGTTATCAAAAAATCCATGTTATGATAGATATCTCCATAAATGCATTTAAACAAAGAATGAAATAAGCTTCCACTGTGGGCTGTTTCAAAAAAATAAGTGTAATGCATCATGTTGTATGATGCCAAGGAAACAAAACAACAAGGACTACAGGAAAATCAAGTGTTAAATCCAGGATTTTAAACATCTGGGGGCAAAGTCAGCTCCCTCTGTGCTGAGCTAATAACAATTTTCCTGTGCAGAAATGATCTCTTAAAATGTTATATAGTTTATTATATTATCTATAACTTAATATCTATCTATCTAGTTCTATCAAACTATTAATGGCTGATTTATATATATTTGAGCTTATTACTTTTACATTATTATATATATTTTTTGGCATTTATTTTTTTATTACCAATAGTAAAAATAGATGAGAAGAAACTTTTAAACTATAATTAAAATATGATTGGATAAAGTGATTATTTCTGCTTTACGTCATAGCATACAATGTTAATGACATACATACAAAACTGTCAAATACATGTATATTCAAACTATGTGAAATGTGTATCTGTAATGGATGTCTGTTTTAACTGTTCTGCATTACAGCCATTCCAGCAACAGAAGCCTGTCGCCAGGTGCACAATCATCATTTTTGATCCTTAGTAGAAATTTGGCCTGCAGCTTGTGAATTAATATCCTTTTTATTGTGTCCTTTCAGAATTACTAAAGTGCAGGTTTCCCTTCAAACCGTCAAACTTCTTCCCATCTACAGAACACACACTCCACATCTACAGGGTTTTATGGGGTTATAAAATAGAAGATAATAATCTTTGTCAAAAAATAATTCTTTTCGTGCATGAGTACTAAGACACATAAATTGCTTTTAATGAGTTCAAAAAATGTCATGAGGCTTCCAGCTAATCACCTAATTCAATTCATCACTTCCCTTCAAAGAAAACTGATTTGCCCCATCCTTTTAATTCTTAGGAAAAAAATCTCTTCACCAAAGAATTGCAAAATGGAGAGGTCATCCTTCCAGCGAACATTTGACCTGCAAAGTCTGACAGCTCAGCTCAGATTTCAAAAGATTATGTTGTCAGACATCATTCTGAAAAGTTTAATAAAAAATGCTACATTTAAGTTTGTCTTACATTTAAAGTAACTTTATGCTGCTTTAGACAGTGATTCTACAGCACAAAAAATAATTATAGTAAATAATAAGCTATAAAAACATTGGTTTCAGGATAATCATTTCACAAATGACTTTTCACATTTCAAACATCCAGATTTTTTCAAATGTTCTGTAATGTAGAGAAAAGAAGAGCTTATTCCCCCTGTATAATCCAGCAAGGCTATTTTTTTTTTGTTTTTATTTGTTTCCATTAAACTCAAATTAAGATTATTGCTTCTTGATTGACTAATCTGTTGCAAGCCTCCAACTCACTACCTGCTACTTCAGAATGTAAAATTTATTCCATAGGTATTTTCAACATATCATATGTTGGCACCATTTCTGCATATTTAGTGTGTAATTTTGAAAAATAGTCTTATGACCAAAATACATAGCATGCATTTCTTGTGTCAACAAATATTGCTCCACTCCACTAAATAAAAAAGAAAAAATACATCTGCAGTCCACAATGAATGCTGGGAGGAGCTTTAATCCCCTTTCTTGCTTAAGGATATTTAAACATATTAGGAGAATTGACAAATGGTTGCCTATATCCTTGAATGGCACAACTAAACCCTAATGTTAAGCCTTTTACCTCAGACATTTTTTCCCCTCGCAATTACTCCCTTGGGAATTTTTTTCTGACCCCAAGCCAAATCATTTCAGAAAGATATCCAATTAGATGTTTTGGCAAATGTTCTGCATTCTAACAAATGGTTTCCATCGACAGATGATTGACTCAGTGTGCAACAGTGGAAGAGTGGCAGTAAGACCTTACAGGAACTACAAAGTAAACCAAAGGGACTTGTACAACACCTCTCAACTGCTGGTACTTTTACTACATTCCCAAAGTTTTTAGCAAAATCCTAAAATCAAGTAAACCTGGAGTTGCTATGAGTTCAGTGTCAATCTAACCAATTGTGAGACCAGATTCAATGTTTATTTTGTTGAAGACTGTACCCATAGCCGTGTGGATAAAAGAAACACTGAACAGTGTCCACTAATTATGAGCCTGACTACACATGGTTTTAAAAACTGTTTCTGAGGGTCAGAGGGCAAACTTACTGGCTGCACAGAGGTCAGGCTGCACAGAGACTTGTTCCACCATAAAAGACATAGTGGAATATGCTTATATATTTTACATTTAATCCCAAGTTAAGTAAATGTTTGCGCCTTTAATTAACCTTTCGTACAGCTGAACATTTACTAACGCAACAGTTTTGTACTTTCCTAAAAGTTAAACCACAAATGCCAATTTAAGGTCGATTATTTAGTTTGTTATTGATACATGACCAGGCGTAATATTCTGGGCCGCTCCTAAACATTAGTTCACACACATTTATTGATATACTTAAAACACAGACTTTTAATTTTATCATGCTCAGAAAAGCTTCCATTTGTTAATTACAACAATAGTTACAATGTGAAAAAAATGGACACATACACAGTGGCAGCCAACTGGATAAACAGGAATATTTATGGCAACACACAAGTTTTATGTCAGTAATTAGGCTCGTGACCAGCAAATGAGCTGCTTTCTGATTATTTTTTTCTCTGTTCACATTAAACCTTAATTCAAGATAGACTGCTTTCCTGAGAGCAAGGACAAACAGTGACAGCATTTTTGGCATATTTGGGTGTGAGTGATTGACAGCTAGGCCTTCTTGTTTGAAACCCAGATGGGAGCAATGAGCACACCTCCAGTTGCCTTTCAGGCCTGACTCAGGAGGAAGGCGTGTGCTGCTGCATTTTGTAAGCTGTGCCTTGGGTTCTGTCATGGAAAACCCCGATTCCACAATCGCATTCTCCACTTTCTGTGGAGTGATTTGTGAGGTCTGTGTGCTTTACCTACCTAGTGTGATTTTTAGCTCATTGTCAGGAACACTGGAACACTAAAGTCCTGTTTAACACAAGTTTATTACAGCGACCATACTGCTAAAGGCTTGTCAAATACTAAAGTTAACAGTCTCCTAATCATCTGTTTTATTTTTATTTTAAGGTATTTAGATTCCAGTTTTTCAGAAAAGATATAATTGTGAAAAAAAACCATAATAAATATTCTACAGTTTTGTCCAATTAGTTTCATAATTATTTAAAAGCTGTTAAACAGGTACTAGCCAAGCTATTAATAGAAAAACTGATAAAATAAAAATCAATAGAGACAAACTACTAAACAGAATCCAGTATTAATTCAAAATACTTAAACAGAACACTCTTTAGGGCATTTTTCAGACTTGAGACTTATTTGAGATTACTTCAATTATACAAAATGCCAAATGCAGTTCAATTGTCAGTTGTAACAGCATTTCAGCTACATCTAATGCATTGGTCACAGTTGGAATAACTGCTTCCAACTTTACAAGCATTGAAGGGACATAGACATCTGCTCAAAATCAGCTGATCATTAGACATCTTCAAATAAGCCCAGAGCTTTTTGGTGAATTCTAGAATAAAAACAATTATCTGATTTGTTTAAAATAAAACTGTCATTGCCAGAAGCAAGTTAAAGACCTAAACCAGTGTAAACAGTTAAACTTTCTCTCTTCCCAATCTGAGAAAAAATATTAAGGAATAACAGTAAGGAATAATACTTAATGCATTTGCTCTCTAATGCTTTTATCCAAAGCAATTTACAGTACTTAACACTAACACAGCTGGGAATTTCACTGCAGCAATCTGGGGTAAGTACCTTGATCAAGGCGACTACAGCAGTGACTTAAACAAGCCAACTTCCAGGTCCTGTATTTATCTGACTGCTAAGATAGAAAACGCCAGTAGTGGCACAAACACCAAACTAAAACAGGACAAAGCACTCAGTTTAATGTAAGAAAAGTGTGCTGGGAACACAGTAAAAAAGTAAATAGAGTGAAAAAGGTACAGATGTGCTTGCTTTTGTGAAAGCTTCATTTTGATTACTGGTCTCGCATATATACACTTTTCCATTCAGTCCATCACTACATTTATTTACATTGCTACGCTTTATTTCCTTGATGTTTATCATTTTGCTGAACCCTCTGATAACACGATTTTACTTAACACAGTACAGGACTGTACCGATCTATCCTGTTGAAGTACAATCATTCTAATGTGGTGAATTCAACTATTTTTGGACACAGGTGAGGGAAAGTGCAGCAGAGAACAGCATTAACTTCTTTGTTTCTAGAGGTGTGTTTATAATTAATTTAAAATGTTAAAGTAAAGCATTTTAGTATATTGTTTCAGTTCGCTCAGTATTCAAAAATTAGTGGCCAGCGGTCAGAAAAATAAAATTAGCTTATTATAAAATCTCTTCTAGTTTAATTTCACCAATAAATCAACGCCAAAGAATATTTACTAATGACTATGGCTTAAGGTTGGAAAATGCCGGAGTGTTTCCACTTCCTGACCAAATCCGATGAGGTACACGAAGACACGCCCGCACTCGCCGCAAACGTTTTGTATTATTTAAAGTTTCATACAAATTAATTATTTTAAAAGCTATTTGTATTACGTGCGTTTAAATTCTAGAAATTATATGTTACAATAATATTTCAACGTCAAGTAAAACGAACTCAGTTCATGAGAAGGTCACCTAATTATGACGCGAAAAACAACAGTACAATAACCCGCTGCAGGCAGGCAAAGTTGGGGGGGTCCTTCGTGGTTTTTTAGCAACTGCAGTTGTCTCAAAATATTGCCTGTTTAAAAAAATCCAAAAGACGTAAATTTACATTTTAATAAAAATCCTTTGTCGATGACACCAAACTTTTCGCTTGAGAAGTCCTTGAAGAAAGTTTTCTGAAGCTAACACATATGAATTATTAAGTGTTGTATTTTGCTGTACGGTTTGGACTTTTGGGGCTTCTTCGGCCAGCCAGAGCATCCATAAGCTCGTCAGGTGTATAAGGGAGCCGCGGAGTCGCTCACCTGTGACAGGTGTGGGTTATTCCACCGGAAGCCGTCAGAGGTTGTAGTAACGCTCTCAGACAGTCCATTTCACAAGTAAGTATACGTTCATATTTGTATGTGTTTAGTTGTGGGGCGGTTGTTTTTTTTCCCCCTTTCTCCCCCTCTGGCTGCTCAGTTAAGGGTACTGGATGAAAAATGTGAAGAGAACTTTCCATCTTCAAAAAATATTGCTGTTCATCGGCTCACCTCGTTAAGTTGTATTTTGAGGTGTTTGAGGTGCAAAATGGTGAAATATGTCTCTAAGTCTCTGAATGCTGCTTTAAAACGTGTTATCAGGTTTTTGATAAGTTAAAAATACAGCAATATATGATGACAGGTATTGAACCAATGACAACCTTTGTACATGGTGCCTTAAAATTTTAAGCAAGAGTACTGAAGCAGAAATAGACTTTAAACCCAAGACCTTCTGATTGCAATGGTTAATACTGACGTAGAAAAACTCGAAAGCTACAGTTACTTTAATGGTGATGCTTTCTTGTGATACCTGCCTTGTCATATGATTGACCTAGAAAACCCATTGACTTTTTATATTTTTGGTGGGGGGGGTTGTTATCCTCAGAACAGATGCTGCCTGAACACCTTACAAGGGCATATTCTTTCCTTCATGGTTTTGCTCAGCTAACTTACCTGCTGAGCAGGAAATGCCGAGGAATGTTTTTGTTACTTTTTGAAATGAGTGTCCTTTACTTCCCTAAAAAAAAAACTTGTGCCAGTGTCATTTGGATAACACTCTCTAGGGCATTTTTAACAATTGAGTTTTTAAAGCTTAAAAATAATTTATCAAAGTTCTGCAGAATTCACTGGGTGGTATTCATTAGTTTTGTGCACCTCCATGCTTTTACACTTCCTGAAATTCAATTACTGTACCAAAAAAAGTCTTGCATCTCCTTCATCCAGCCCCTTTTTAATGGACCATTATTAGAGGTGCTTTCATCTAAGGTTTGTTAAGCACCCTGGGTCACAGCAAAAAAGTTTGTGGTTCTGTTGAAATGGATAACTATTTATTGAGCAGTGTTAATTTTGCATGTAGCATTCAGAAATGATGTTAACACGTATAGCAGAAAGATCCTTTGTCACTGCTCTCAAAATGTCTAAATTGGTTTTATTACTTTCTGTAGGCATCTTCATTCTATCCTCTAGTGCAATACATGTTTTAACTAGTTTTGCTTAGTAGTCCACTAGAGGTGTTCTACACATTTACAAGTTCTAGATGTGTTGAGGTCTGCAGGTTTTTTAAATGTGCAAATGTTTAATTTCAATATTTAATTTGGGAACACCTTTAATGGTAAACTCCAGCGAAATGGTTTTGGCTTTCATACTGAAAATGAGTAACACTGTTAGCAGGTCTTAGCCTTTCTACATATTGTGGGTTTTGTTTACTTTACACGAGGATCAATATAAATTTAGTTTTAAATTTTAAGGGAAAATGAAATCCTTGAAAGACTAGACTGGTAAAAATAAGTTTTCCTTTTGCAGAGCCTTCTGCTGATATAGTTGGTTTAATGTAGTTTAAAATAAACTAACATAGATGCAAACCTTAATATGTAGCCATCATAGTTGAGAACTGCTCCTTTCAAGTGCAATAATCTTGACTGTTGTGGTTAATGGAATTGTCTGTAAAATGCAAGAGAAAGTGACTATATACTGGGTTCTCCCCCATGGTTAATTTGACTCCTCTGGAATCATGTGGGTTTTGCTCTGATTTCACTGCAAAGCATTTTGCTGTAAGTCAAATGATGGCGTAATTTCTGTGATATGGCATGCAACCATGTGTATATGCACGTATGCATGTGTACAACTCACAGATTTGCTTTGCCTGAAGTTTTATGGAGTTTCTTTGCTTTACCTTCATGAATGCCAATGATGCTTCTATATCTTGCTCAGGTCATCTGGTAGACTTTTTTTTTTTTTTCTTCTCTTCCCTCCCCCTTTTTCTGCCAGGATTCAGTGTTAGTACTATAAAATGTAATGTATTTGGGTTGGGTTGAGAATGTAAATTATTCTCAAATGACACCAACATGTTTGTCTAGGTAGACTATGCATCCTTAATTTATCATTACTGCTATCGAGTTGAAATTAAGATATAATTATAGTATCTCAAAGATTTGTATCAAACCTTGTTTTCATTAATCTTTGTTATTGGTTCATTGACTAAATGAACTAATTTTCTAAATGGGTATAAATGACTACTTGTACAGTAGTAATGACATAAATTGTATTCTCATAGTAAATCAACAGATTTCTATATTACCCCTGCTTGCACTGAAAGCAGCTGTGTCACTGTACAAAACATGTTTGTGTTGGTTTAACAAGTGTTTTGAAAATGTATGATATGGCTTGCAGCTATTTGGAGGGAGGGGGGGGGGGGTGATAGAAATTCCGATTGGGTGCTTCTCATAGACTTCATACTACCTGTAAATCAATATGCATGTTCACCTGACATGTTATGGCATGTAGCTAAATAACTTCAATAATGAAAAGAACAGTAGTTGGGGGTTTTTTTTTTGTAATGATTGTCACCTCAGACATGGCAGCCAGTAGGCATTGTTAATACGATTATCTACCTTGTTGCCAAACTGATAGTTTTTGTTGTGTAATGTTAAACTTCATCTCTGTCCTTTTTCTGACACAGGAGTGTTTCCCCTTGCATGGTCCAACATCAGTCAGCTTGACACTATCTAGTCATTTCCCCTTTGTCAGGAATAAGCGTTTTAAAAATTTACAGCACATATCAGTAAAGAAGCCAGATGTGGACTCCAGTTAAATTTTCATATAAACTTACTGGGAATGTATTGTAGTACTTGATGGGGCTTGGTTGGCGAAAGTGCAATAAACAAATCACTGCATCTGAATCATTTTCCTCATTTTTAGTTCATGGTGGTCTGAGATTGTTTGAATAAGGCCTATGAAACTATTTCTGTTCATTAGGTTAGAGAAGACATTCTAAACCTATCTGACCTTCACATGTTGGTCAGTTTTTGAGCAAGTAGAAACCTTTTTGAGGACAACTTTTTAAATAAAAACAGCCTATCTCAAGAGTACCCCACAGACTACTACTGGGGACTGCTAAATTGTTTTTGTATGGACCAGTGTATGAATCACATCTGTGACATAGTTTCTCTCACTACATACAAACTAGAAAACTTAACATATAGAGAAGACCCAGGCAATGTTAGGAATACTAAAACATCATGATGTGGTTTATAAACTCTGTAACAAGGTCTTATCAAAACTGGTTTTCATTTTGTCTTTGCTCATATGAGAGCAAAGACCTAGTAACATTGCATGCCATGTTTAAGTGCTCACAGCATGCACTTGAATCCAAAATATCCAAACAAACTGTTCTTTTAAGAGGTTCAATGAACCACAGACAGTATGCCCAAACACCAGCTCAGCTAGGCTAAACCCAAGGGATTCTTGAACTACCTCATGTAAATCAAATGGTAACCAAGGCAACCTCTCATCCCAGTTTTTCCCATTTCAAAGCAAAAGGCACAGAGATGAGACTTTAATGACTGGTCATTAAAGTGAAACCTTTCCAAAGCTCGTTGTGATTCTGAATGAAATCCAGAAGCAGTCTTGTGACTGACAGAGTTGTTAACAACTGAGAATATTGGTTGTAGACCAAGTCGGTGCCTTGGTCTGTTTGTATAGCTTTGTGCAGAGCAAAGATGGAAAGGAAGATAATCAAAGCTTTAGATACTTTTAGCATTAATGGAACATAAGGAATTGCTTCAGTAAAATGAGTAGATGTACATTAGAATAAGTAAATACTTGTTACTACTTTTTCTTTTGGGCAGTAGATCAACACAATTAAGAATCATGTTCTCAAAGAGCCCACAAACAAGGAATGGGGTGCAACAGGGATAATGGTTTTGCTTACCAACAAATCAATTGTGTCCATTTTGTTTGGGGGTTTCTTCTACTTCCTAGGTGACGTTAAGGACCATCTTGTGCTAGAGACTTTGCCTTTCACTTTTTTTTTTTTTTTTTTTTTTCCCCTACTTTACTCTTTGTTTTGGTGGTTACTGATGTATTGTTTGCATATTTTGTAGCTNTTTTTTTTTTTTTTTTTTTTTTTTTTTTTCCCCTACTTTACTCTTTGTTTTGGTGGTTACTGATGTATTGTTTGCATATTTTGTAGCTAGTATAGAAAAGTAGTTAGGCTGTGGAAGACTGTGGGTTTTTGTTTCTTGGTAATGAAGTTGGCAAGGTGTGCAATAAAAGGTTAGGTGTCTTGTTTTCTTTGTCAGTTATGTGTTTTGTAACTATAATGTCACTGTTAAATATGTTCTTACATGCTAGTTGTGATCCTGTCACTCATTCATTCAGAATTTGGTACAGTTTGTTACACCTCACTGTACCCCTAGACAACCTTGAGGTTGTAACATAATTATGGGCTTGTTCTGGATCATTTCCTTAATTTCCCATGGGGAGTATACAGTGTGGTGCTGATTATTTGGTGTCTTTTTTTTTTTTTTTTTTTTTTTTT
>UFQX01000571.1:163379-189960 GCA_900497675.1 Arapaima gigas | reverse complement strand
TTTTTTTTTTTTTTTTTTTTTTTTTTTTTTTTTTTTTTTAGGACCTTGTTTGCAATTAAATGCCTTTTTAAAAATTTTGGGTGCATTAAGGATTTTTGTATTCTTTGGATGTGCAATATAGTGTAACCGTGGCCTTGTTAAAGTGGAAGGCGTTTGTTCATCTTTCCCTAGAACAGCTCAAGAAGGACTACTTGCTATTCATTGCAGACCACTTCCATATCCAGGACATGAAGCATCCTGTCGAGTTTAAAAGTAATATGTTGAATTGGTGGATTCGGTGGAATATCCGGGCTTTGCCTGATCCCACATTAAAGGATACAGGTTCTCCTGGTGCATCACCCTCCTTATCTGGGGATAGACAGAACACGGTACAGGCTAGAGTTAACTAATGCAGAGGCTGACATCAAGGACAAATTTGCTGCACTTTGCTCCACACTCTCCTGTGTTAACAGGGTCTAAAGAGGAGGCTCATCTGAAGGTTTGTCTGGCCCACCTTCAAATGGAGGCACGGGAAATTCCAAGCACATCACGCAGTTGAAATGCAGCTTGAAATAAGCAGATTGGAGGGTGAGGCAGAAACGCAGGGCACACTACAGCAGCTTGAACTGGAAGCCATGAATGCTTCTGTTCCTGCTGTTCAGTTGATCTTCTCTGGAGCAACTGGTGTATATCCTGCTTTGGATTCACCTTCAAGTACTTCTGACTTTAAACATCTTGCTTTGGTGCCTATTTTCTGGGAGACAGAAGTAAATGCATATTTTGGTGGATTTGAATGCATTCATAATTCACTTTACTGGCCGAAAGCTGTGTGGTTGTTTTCCTGCAATGTAACCTGGTTTTTGAAGCCCTAAAACTTCTCTCTACACTGTTCAGACAATAACTTCAGTGCAGCACTGTAAAGGTTGCTATATTTTTGTCTGTGTGTGTGAATTAGTTCCTGAGGCTCATTGGCAGAAGTGTAGAAATCACAAGAAATCTGGAAAGCCAACTTTTTTTTTTTTTTGAATTTCACTAGAGAAAGAAATTCTTGACAAGAGGTGTGCATCAATCAAAGCATGTGATTTTAGTAGATAACACAAGTTAGTCTAAATTTAAAGGTTGTTTACCTGAGCATGCTGTGCATTTAAATGCACAACAGGTAACTTCCTCACAAGCAGCTCTTCTTAGCAAATTAGTTTGTGCTCATACACAAAAACAATTTAATAGTCTACTCCCAGTTCATTATCTCAGTCCCAATCAAAGTCTAGTCCTATACATCCTGAAGAGGTATATGAATGTTTTTTGTAATAAATGTGGTCATGTTGTTGCAGATTGGGGGGGGATAGCAACATTCCATTCCATTCAATAGTTCCATTCTGCACTTGTCCAGAGAAAAGGGTCTTCCTGACCCTAATTACAAACTATTTCTTATGAAAGGTTTAATTTCATTAATGGGTAAAGCAGGAGATCAGAAAGCCACTTAATTATAAACAGATAAGGTTCAGTCCAGTTGTTTTTGTACTTTGGTAGGGATCATAACATTGGTAAGTGTGGCATTATTACAATGCTTTACTTCATTGGACTGAAGTCTAGACCAAAAGAAATGGCACAGGATATGTTCTGTTTTATTTATTCCTACATGGCCAGCCATTATGTAATCATGGGGTAAACTGAGAACGTGTGCTGTAGACAGAGGGCACTACAACTTCATAAACAGTATTTTGCTTCTTGTTTATATTAAGTACCCACTTGTGTATTAACTCTCACTGATAAAATGCTACAGAACATTAACTAGTCCTGTCCTTAGTTACTCCTGCAGACCTACAGTTGCTGAGAGAACAGCTGTCTGTCGAGCTTCACGCAGCTCTGCGTGGCACCAGTAAAGACCACGAACATGAAATAAAGAATGAAGCGAATATTATCAAGCTTTCTCTTAGGATCAGAAGGCATAACTTTGAGTCACTTTGACCCCCTTCTAGGCTTTCGGCACTATATGCTAGGAGGCAAATGAGCCGTACATAACCGTTTTGTACCACGTCTAGGTGTTGTTCCAGGGAGCAGTCCGAAGAATTGTTGGGAAATCTTTAATGTTGAGAAGACTAGTAATGTACAAAAGTATATCAAAACCACAAGGAAGTCTTCCTAAACTAACAAAAATGGCAATGGAACAACCCTTACAAAATGTACACAACTTGAGTTCAGATGCCACATATAATGGTTCTAAACAAAACCGAGCAGAAACCAAGAGTGCCTGAAGGGAGACTAGCTGTGCCATCCTCCTTACATGTATGAGCATTTATTCATGCAGGAGGCGAGGCCAGCAACTCAGTATTCAATTGACCCAGGTGCATCCAGTTTTATTGAAACTATCCTAGTTAGAGGAGAGAGGAAAGAAACACAAACAGAGCCAGTCCAAGTCCATGACAACTGGCAAAGCAGACTTTTTTTTTTCTTAAGGATCAGTTTCATATGTTCACTACCTTTCCAAATGTCTTTGCACATGTCAAAACACAGGCAATAAAAACCTATGGTAATTCTTGCTATAACCAATCAATATCTATCTCAACTGGATCAGTTGCAGCCTTGAGTAAAGGTAAAAACTTCACCATGGCATCATTTCCTAGTATCAATTCCATCCCTTCAGCTGGTAACATGGATTGTACAGCCAAATGAATATGTCCAGAAAAACAAACTCCTATATAACGAATAATTGTCACTATCTCCTTGTTCAGCAACAGATAATGAAATTTGGACACAAAGTTACAGCTGATCTCCTCCCTCATGTCTGGTGGGCTGTTCAGCATTTCTCTGCTTGGTTATAATGGGTTTTCAGAGCATAAATTGTGTGATATGAGCACAAGCACAGTTACTGCAAACCAAATGCTATAGGTACCCAGCAGGGATAATGCAAGTAAGTCACAATGTTTCAAAATAACTGGAAAACATGACACTGTGACACATTGTTTTCACCTTAGGTGTAGATATTTATGCATTAAAAAATTACCAGAAAAACCGTAAGGCAAAGCTTTGCATATAGTTAGGCTAAAAAATATCTGTAGGGAGCTACAAACTTAGATTCAGAAGAGCACATTCTACAGTTATAAAAACAATCAAGTATTTAGAACTGTAAATTCATATCACAGTAAATGCCTAAAGTTGGAGTTTCCCTTCATGTTCACTATGGGCTTTTAATGCTGCCACCTAATTATATCTGCATAATTATAAAATATCACATATAATATACTGTGTATTTTGTCTGAATTAAATTCTTGTTTCTTTGTTCAGCACTGCCTGTTGGGGTAGTCTCATGAAACCATCCATCTTATTACATTCTATGAAAAAGTTGGCACCTCGTGCAAAATGCTTCATATTTGGTACAACCCCTTTATTATGATTTCTTTAAGCATCTGTCTGCACTTTGTGATTGAGCTTTGTCCTGTTGACATAACAGGTTTTTCTTGAATTTTTAAGCTTGGCAAGGCAGTGTGGATGGTGGGGGGGGGTTTAAAATATATTAATAACCCCTCCCTAAGCTCAGTATAAAAGAGAAGCTCTGTAATAAATGACTCAATATCATTTCTCCCCCCCCCTCTTGTTAACAGTGCATGTACTATTAAATGATAGTGTAAGGGTACATCAGATAATGTTTCACACTTGTCTCCTTGTACTCTGCAGACTTTGGTTTGATTTGCTCTTGTTGTAGAGTACCCTTTATGAAGGTGTTTGTACTTAAATTGCTCCAATAAAAATGTATTCCTGTATAAATGGGTGAATTTGCTGTAATTCTCTATACCTTAGCAAACGTTTCACTTTTTTTTTTTTTGCCCCCCCCCCCCCAACAGTGAATAACCCCATCCCATCCAGTCTGAAATCCGAAGCCAAAAAGGCTGCCAAAATTCTTCGGGACTTTACGGAGATCTCAAGCAGGGCTGGACCAGATAAGCTCATTCCCCGTAAGTAAATCCTGTACTGTACAAAAAACATGATCTGAGAGACTGACAAGTTGATTAGACCTTTTACAGCTTACAGCTACCTGAATAGCAGGTGTCTGTCTGTCTGTCTGTCTGTAAATGTCTAAATATATAAAATGAGGTTGTTTTAAGTTTGCCACATCTATAGGAAAACTTGAACAACCAAGTGGTTTTTCTTTCATGGGTTCAAATTGTATTAACACAGCAGTGAGTTATGTACTCTCCAAGTTGTTCATCTGTGCTTTTTATTTTGCACTTAAAGGACTGCTTAGTATATTATTCTCTGAACTGAAGAAAATCTGACTGGGTTAATGACAGCTGCCCTCTGATATCGGCTGTACATTCTAATAGGGTTATCTGTCATTAGGATTTGTGCCCATTCCTGACATAAATGCTCACTCATGGAAATTCTTTGTCATCTGATGTCACACTCCTATTTGGATGAGGGCAGACTTCTCATTCCACAGATGTGTTCCTGCAGGTTGTTTTTTTTTAGCGCCAGGGGCATGGGAGCAACCCATTTTTTCTGTTAACATCACAGTATGTCTGATGTAAAACTCACACGCTGTCAAATGGGCTTTCCATACTCTATGCACTTGACCCAACTGTCTAATCATGGGAATGATTTTGCTTTTTAACATGCATGCTTTCCCCAAGAGGATAACATTTTAAACAGATATCAGTTGCTATTTAAAGTGGGATTGCTTTTCAAAGGCAGACACATTGGCAAGTAATGTTGAAAAAGGAGATTTTTTGTTTTAATTTATGTAACTGTTCAGATAAAGTATGAATCATATACCTATGCTGTGAACTTCTATGCGTTCAAACATCAGCACCCACTGAACTGACTTCATTTTTCTTTTACTGTTTCACTGAAAGCGCATGTAATTGCAAAGGCCCAGGGTCTGGCCATTATATCTGTCATCAAGGCCGGGTTTATGATCACTGCACGAGGAGGCAGCGGAATCGTTGTGGCCCGACTTCCAGGTGGACGTAAGTTGATTTACCCCCCCTTTCAATATAAACTTTATCACTGGATCAAAGGGGATGCAAAAATTCATTATTTCAAAGTTAAAAATAAAACCTTGTATTTAGTATTCCTAATTTGAATGAATGTTCAATGTACTGTAACTTTTAAATGCTGTATAATTGTTAGGAGAGAATTCTGAAGGGATGGTTTTGAACATATTACAGCAGGTTTGTATACTAGATGGGACACACCTGAACAACACACTCAACCTGAACTGCTTCAGTAAACACCTTGCAGAAAAAAAATAGCTCCTAAAATGTAATCTATGCAAGTTTCCACCTGTTGGTTTAATGCATGCTGCTGTTTCACTGGGGTGCAAAAAAAAAAATGCGCATAGCATTGCTGCCAGCGTTAGGCGATTTGGAAGTAGACAATGTACCTCCACCATTTACCCTGTCCTTACAAAAGCTCTTGTCTTGCATATGGCAGTAAGAACAGAACGAATTGTTTCATAAACACTGCAAAAATGCTTGCTTCTTCATTCAATCTTCAATTTGACTAATCTGTATACAGATCTGACTGCAAATTGATTGTAGCCATTCATGTTGCTGTTTAAGGCTCTGTACCAGTGTCCATCTCCACATGGGTCTTCACAGAGCTCAGTGCAAACCCCGCTCTGAAAGTTGTCTGCCAGATGAACTCATTACAGCTGGAACAGAATAAAAACTGAATTTCCTGTAAAACATTAAGCACCATTCTATGTCTTATGTTTCCAGTGCAGTAGACTTATTAGTTATTGCCTGTGCATGCATTAAAAGTATTTCCACATTTTTGCAAAATGTGGACAACTCCAAGAATTCTTTGTTTCAGACATTAATGATTATCACTTGAAGAACATGTAAATTGGTGATAAAATCTTTGTTACTGAAAGAAGAAAAGTGTTTGTGTAATAGAAACAATGTGTGCCAGCCTGCATGTTTGTTTTCTTACTTTGGTAAGAAAACATGGGTGGTAGCCCTGCAAATGGATTATAAAGAATGAGAAAGGAACCTTGTGGGGATGTTTTTGGGGATTTTATTATCAAACTGAAATTTGTGTTGTAGTTTGTCTTGGTGTATTTAGTTGAGTGAATTTCAAGTTGTGTGACATGTCCTCTAAACTAACATGTGAGTCATAACATTGAATGACTTCCTGTCACTTCAGGTTGGTCAGCTCCTTCTGCTATAGGAATTGCTGGACTTGGTGGAGGGTTTGAGATTGGTGTTGAGGTAAGCTAATTTCAGTTTTTTGTTTTTTTTTATTTTTTTTTTTTTTTCTCTCTTCTCCCCTCTAACCCCCTCAGTGTCTGCCTCTCTGAAGGATCTATGGGTGTTTCACAGAACTATAAAACAGTAGAGAACGGCATGTATAGTTGATTAAGTATATCATATATAGCTTAGTAGGCAAAAACTGAATTTGTGCTGAACAAAGTTGTATGCAATGTTTAAGTTGTTTTGATTTTGGTTACACCTGAGATTTGTGCATATGAATGACTCCCAAAACCTGGCAGAATTCACATTTATGCATAGCTGCTGTGCAAAAGCAGTTTACAGAATTCACAGGGAAAGATGTTTAATTCAGCAAGGATGGGAGGGGTGCTACAAGGCCTCAATTCCTGTAGAAACCTCTGTTTAAACAGGCTATCATGTAAACCACTTGACACACCTATATAGCCACGTAATTGATCCTGAAAAATAATGTTGCACATGTATGCTGCACCATAAGGGTCTCAGGCCAGTGGTGCTTGCCTTCATCTATAAAAGGTTACCAGAACATGTTGGTAGGGTTATCATTCTTGTATCAGTGTTGCAGGTGACCCTCCAGCCGTACTCAATACCTATGCTGAGCATCCCATAATGCAACACTTGCAAGGAATGTGATGCTCCTGTAAAATTCTAGACTGACTCTCCATCATGGCCATTCCTTCATGTGTACAATGAACCTAGTCTCTTTAAAGATTCACATAAAGAATAAAATGCATTTATTGTAATATGTGGCCTCATACCCTTGTCAGACTGTTTTGTTCATAGCAGGACCATATACAGCAATTACTGTGTTAATGCCAGCAGCAAATTACTGTGGTAAAAAGTAATGTGTGCGCACAAAGAAGTGAGGGTTACTGTGTCGTAACTGCCTGTGACAAGTTGGTACACCGCCATGTGTCATGCAGAGACAAGCTAGTTTAATTCACTGTTTTTCTTGTGGTTTCTTTTAGAGCAAATTGCAAAACGACAGTGCTCTTTTAATGTAGACGTTACATTGTTATCCAGCTGTCAAATTGCACTGAAATTGTAAATTGAACCCAGATGTCTGATTTGGCATTTATCTTTTTTATTATTTATTTTGAGTCCCAGAAGCTTGTGGCTTGTTTTTATTGACAAATAAGTCTGTCTGCCTGTGCCTATCATGTTGGCAACATATTGGAGGTTTTTGCAGCAGAGTACTTCAACTAGTTGTGAAACATCAAACACTGTTCCACTTTTTGATACTACTTTCACCAAACTTAAGTGTTTTGTCATTGTACACTGCCATGCAAATTGAAAAAATGGGTCATTGTCTTCACCCTCTGAGTGAATCTGTCCACACTGTAAATGCTGATTTGTTCTGATTCCATCATATCCTTCCCAACAGTTCATACTTTATTGTAAAGGTTAGGATTATTTACATACTTGGTAGATACTAGTTGTGTGCTCTAGGCGTATACAAGAAGCTGTTTTATCTGAATGTGTTAAAGGCACAAAAACTAATTTGAACAAAGAAAATCTAATGCCTCTATTGAAGACCTAGTATATGTACATCAGCAGATGCTTTTAAACAAACCTTTTTGTGTTGATTAGGGCTACAATTTGTGTGTGTGTGTGTGTGTGTAATCTAGTGAGAACTTATTTTAACAACAACAGAAAATATGGCAAATCTGTGAGCTATTTTGCTTCATTGTATGCAAATCAATATTAAGTGTCATATTTAAATGAAACAAGTATAAATTGTACATCAAACTTATTTTTCCATTAAGGGCCATGCTGATTAAACTGAGTTTCAATGAAAACATATTGGCTAAAATCCAATAAACAGCCAAAAATATATTTCAGGTACTTTCCAAGGTAAATGTGAAACTTAAGGCACAAGTAAACTAAAATAAATAAGCGTAACATTTTATCATTCCAAATACTTGGAGTTAAAAATAGTGCAACAATTTCAGTACATCTCAGGAGTAATAAAAGTCTTGGAGCACGTTTCAACTTACTTTACTGTTCATTTTCTTGGAAGTCTTTTAGGCATTTGCAGGAGGCTACAACCAGTGCCCAAGAAAGTTAACAGTAGTGTCTGCTCCATTGCATGTGGGCATAGGATGCTTTCCGTTCAGCTCCTGTAGCATCGCTACTGCCTCTTTACGTTGTATATGCTATACTACATTCTCTTTCCTTTTAAGTATAAAATGATCCTAAACTCTTTAAATTTATCTTTTTGCTCAGTTTGTCTGCCTTCCTCCATCTCTCAGCTCATCAGTTCTAAAGTGTCAGTTCTTGGTGCAACAGGAATTTTCACCTTTCTGCATTAATATTTGACCACCACACAGTAATGATACAAGACCCACGATGTAACTATCGGTGACGTGATGCACTGGCTCTGTAGATCACACCAATGGCGATCAGGACACAGCTAGTTTAAGACCCATGTTGTAGCTCTGTTCCCTAGCACTTGTCCATTGCTTCCCCACAATCTGTATGAAAGCATGGCAAGTTCTGACCACTCGTTCACTGCTGGTTTGGAGTGCTGAGGCTCTGGGCAGTCTTCTTGGGGCAAGTGGAAAAAACTGATGATCATGAAACAAATTTCAGTAAAAGTTAGTTAAAACAGACTGTGTGGAACAGAGTAAAGTCTGAATAGTCACAAAGCTTGTGCACATGAAAACAAAGAGCACAGCAAAGTATGGTGTGTGCAGATGGTACTAATACCTAAGGTAACAGCAGGTGGCGGTGTCCTTGTTCTTTCGGTGACGAACAAAATGCGCACAAAGCTTGTTACAATGAATATTTATCAATGCTCTGTTAAAAGTTGTTCTTCAGTAGACCCAACAAGCCTGAGAACACAACGTTGCTATGAGATGGCTAAGGAATGCTTCTATTCTCACAGCGGTGATTGTACATATATCTTTTGCATTGTTGGTTTTTTTTTTTTTTTTTTTTTTTTTTTTTTTTTTTTTTTTTTAGGAGTTTGTTCATGCATGGTTTTAGACACNTTTTTTTTTTTTTTTTTTTTTTTTTTTTTTTTTTTTTTTTTTTTTTCTTTTTTCTAGTAGGAGTTTGTTCATGCATGGTCTTAGACACAAGAGGCATTGGGTGTGTATTAGCAACACAGTGAGTTGCTTTTTGCAGTGAAGCCCTATGTTAGCCAAGTCCTGATGTTGCAATCTGAATAGAGGAGGTGCAGAGTGACTGATGGTTAACTGAAAGACGCAATTGCTTAAGTCCCTAAATTTGACTATGGTATTTATAAGAAATTGCTCGACATCTCTGAAATGAGAATTATTGAGGGTATGATAGTGTGTGTGTGTGTGAGTGAGTGAGAGAGAGACCAAGATAAATCCAGCATCATAAGCAAATTTTTACTTAGCTGACCATACGGCCTGACTTTCTTCCCTACAGGTGTCTGACTTGGTCATCATCTTGAATCACAGAAGGGCCGTTGATGCTTTTACAAAGGGTGGAAACCTCACTCTTGGAGGGAACTGTACTGTAGCAGTGGGACCAGTAGGAAGGTAAGATTACTTTCATACCTTTTAATACTTCTAAAACTGTTTTGCAGTGATTCCTAAACTGCATCATTACTACCAGCAGCTTTAAGAATCTGCTACAAGGTTATTGACTCATGTTGTAAAACTTGCTTCTACAGATTTTTACAGTAGTAATGAAATAAGTGTGATTATGCTTGTGTTCACCCCTAAAAACTAAAGGTGAAATAGTTGCACTTTACCTTGTAATTTTGTGGATTCTGCTTGAATAGTGAGCCTTGTTTTACTTTCCCCAAGTAAACTACAGTTCCTCAGCAAGGCTCACTGCAATTAAACCTACCACAAAGACTAGTTGTATCTGAGAATTGTTAATGCATGTCACATACTGCCGTGTTTCTGCTGATGAGATGTTATGTTTGAATATAATGTGTAGTTAGTTCAGGGCAGACCATATAAAAACTACTTAAATACCAATTTGGCTTTAGGGGGATAATAAATTCTGACAGTGACTGAGCTGTCTGTATTTAAACCTTAAGGATATGTGAAGGTTGTCTCAGCTTTGTTCTGGAACAACTGTTGCACTAAACAACAAATTTCAGTTTCACAGCAGTGAGTGGAGAGAATAGAGGTTAAATTTTTGACTGTAGTACAACTGGCAACAAGGATATTCCTTGTGATAATAGAAGTAAAAATGCTTCTGTGTAAACACATGCCAATAATGGCTTTGTCAGTAGCTATTAAAGGTAAATATAGCTTTTCTCCCATGGCCAAGAATGCTGCCTTTCTTTAATTCATTGTTGAATGTTAATGATATTTTCAATGTAAATGCTATTTCAAGAAATACTCTCCCCTTTCCGTTGACATTTATAGATGAGAATGGTCATGTTAAGTCAAGATAATTATTGTTTTTCTATAACTGGAATAATGCCTAGGGTGAATCCCAAGTTTAGTGGGGGCAGGGTGGGAAGTTGCATGAGGTACACGTTCTTCCAGAACATGTTGCCAATATATTCAATTATAACTTCTTTTATGTAAACTCTACTTGGGCTTTGTTAGAAAAATTTATTAAAATATAGAAGTAAAACTCCTTGATTATGTACTGACACTTTTTAAAGCCAAATAAATTCATTTCTGAACCATTAGGTGACAAAATGAACTTGCTATGCATGTATTCTGTCATTTATTACAAGTCTAGAATTAAAAATGTCAAATTATGGTAATTAAGTTATTTTGGGTTCTAATTTTACAGATTCTTTACTGTATCCATGGATCCTGTTGGTCTGCCTGCTTACAACCCAGCTTCCCTAACTGTTTCTCTGCAACAGGAACGTGGAGGCTGACGTGGCACTGAGAAGTACAGCTGCTGTCTTCACATACTGCAAGTCACGAGGTCTGTTTGCTGGGGTGTCATTGGAGGGCTCGTACCTCATCGAACGGAAAGATACCAACAGGAAGTGAGTTTTTTCCCCCTCAAGAAAAAGATAACACCTTGTGTTTATACTGCAATTATTTTCTCTCAAACTCTTATAGATCATAACTCTATTTTTAAAAAAAAAAAGTTTTTTTTACTGATCAAATACTTCTTAAATCTATGTTTTACAACTCAAACCAGATCAGTAACATTTCTGACTTTTGCTCTCTGGCAGGTTTTATTTCCAAGACATCCGGGCTTCTGCCATCCTAAATGGAGATGTGGAGCCCCCGGAGTCTGCCTATGACCTGTATGCCATTTTGGAGGACTACACTGAGAAGTACGCTACAGATTGGCAGTCCAAGTACCTCCGCAGCTCCACCAAGGTGACTGTCAGTCTCTGGGCTACAGCATTGGTATCACCATTTTCCCCTCACATTATTTCTATTGATGTCCCTGTTGCCCCACTTGGTGCAGTGTGCTGCTAAACTGTTAAGACACAACTGTAGCATTCATCCAGAGTATCTTGGAGGATGTAAATAACAGCTTCAGATTGCATAAACTATTAACTTTTTCACAAGAAAAGCCTTATAAGAACAAATTTCAATCTTAAACAGCTTTACATATCAGTGTTAAGCTTGAAGCAACAATCATGTTTACATATCATGTAAAATGACTGTTTAACAATGGGGGGAAAAAATAGTAAATTAATCATACTTTACAAATGGTTCAGGGACATGCACCAGGCTGTCAGGCAGTCACACATTCTGTTATACACTAGGAGCAATTTTGAACATCCAATTTGCATGAAATCCATGTCTTTGGACTGTGACAGGAAACTAGATCATGTGATAGAGAATATTTGAACTGAATATTTGTGCAGAGTTTGATTCAAATCCACAGTTCAACAGCTCTTGTGCAGTCAGTAGCAATAGTGCCTTATTATGTCTCCCCAAAGAACAGCAAATTAAAAATAACAGTAAAATAACTGCAAGGGAAAGGAGACCAAATGAAGAACATGCTAATGTAGTATGTGTAAGCTTTGGGACATGTTTCTCTTAAGATGGATTTAATGGTGCATAGAGCAGTTCTGATGTTCTGTACTTGATTCTTAGTGATGTTTTTGCCATTTCTAAAAGGCAAGGCAGAAACTTTGCATGACTGGGAGGAAATTTTGTATCTAATTCCTCCCCCCCCCCCCCCCCCCCCCCCCCCCCCCCCCCNCCATTTTTAAAAAGAAAGGCGAAAATTTTGCTTGCTGGGGGGGAAATTTTTTTTTTAATTCCCCCCCCCCCCCCCCCCCATTGAAATTAAGGATAAGAGTTTGTTTTGGAATTCATCTTGCAAATAGATTGCTTTCATTATGTAGGAGAACTCTGTAGGTGCACATCTAAACTTGTATACGGAACTGTTGCAGTGTAGACAAATCAGAATATTGTGAAAATTCTTCAGTATACTACAGTATATTTCCAAGGTTTTCACATATTTGTTTGGTCTTTCAGGCAAGTAATCCACCAGCAAGACCAAGACCGCCATCACAGAAACCGTCTGTAATGCACAGGCCTGAAGGTAGTAAGTACCACAGAAAACTGCTGAGTTCTGGTGTATATCTCAGTTCACAGTCTAAAGGTGGACTGTTCATTTTGTTCTGAGAATAACAGAACTGCTGCTTTTCCATTTTGAAGTTTGTGACATAAATCTGAGTATTCTGATGGTCTACAGGTAAGCGATGCCATTAGCTGGCCAAGTAACTCAAGAGCAAGCAGGGGTTTGCCTTTCCTTGATCAGGCATCTAGATTTAAAGCAATGCAGAAATATCCTTGCAATGAAAAGTTACAGCATGAGTATTACATGCCTGTCAGATTTGCACTACTTGACATGAATAGTGAGCTGTTTTGATAGGACAAGTTAGGCAACTAAATCTGGCCAATGAATCTGAAAATGGGAAGGTAGTGGTTTAGAATAAATGACTAAAGCAAGTAGTTACTGTTAGAAACTAGAAAATCAATCCTTGCCATATAGGTTATGGAATCTGACAGCTCAGTAGGATGTCTTCATTTCTCATTTTAATGTACAGTTATTTAGTGTACAATGTATTCAACTGCACTGAATTGTGCTACACATAGTCACCTTTAATGTAATGGATTATTTTGTAGCTTCTCTGCTATTTCAATTAATCATTCATTAAAAATGACTTTTTTTTTTTTTTTTTTTTTAAATCTAGCTGTGAAACCATCCCTCTACCCTCATGTCTCGGCATATAAACCTAACAGTTCAGGTAAGTATTTATTTTGTCCAAGGTGTAACTACAGCTTTTGTTCATGCTGTAAACATCAGTGTATTTTGTCATGTGTGCAAATGCTAATTATACGCTATGCCTTCTTTTCTTGCTTTGTATTTTCGGTCTATTGTCTTCCCTTTCTTTGTTGTTGGGAGTAAGTCTCATTTGTGTGGTATTTGATTCATCTCGTGTTTCATACATGAAGGTCGTACAAAGTGACATACTATCCAAATTATATCGTGGAAATATATTCCGTGAGGCCCTTGATTTGATGTGAGGTGTCTCAGACTGAGGCTTTAACCGTTGTTTAACCTGTGCTGTGACTTAATTTCCTACTCTTAGGTTAACTTCTAGAGTGTCCTTCTCGTACATATCTGCTTAGTAATGGGAGAAAAACAGGCTTTTTTATATATGTATTTGAGGAATTTGATATGCATATGTAATCGAAACAAAATCATAATGAAAGCCATATCCTACTCAGTTTTATTTATGTACCTATTTTATTGTTGTGGCACAGTATGTAAGTCTTATATGTTGGTATGGGAGGTAAAGGTCACTTCTTTAATAGCCCTGGATGTCGGTTGTTTCCTACACCAGAATAAATGCATACTTTTTAACATATAGATTTCTGATCAATAAAATTTATGTACCTATTAAATATTTGTACAAATATGCACAGTAAAATCCTCTTTGAAATGTTGGTTATATGCTATAATCTATGTAACTGGACTTCCAGGAAGAATATACAATGTGGTGTTCCTGACCACGGGCTGCAGATACATTACCTGATCCAAATGGTTGTGTTGGCAGACAACCTGCTGACAAAAAACAGGATTTTTATTTCTGGGCAGGTGTGAACCAGAAAAAAGACTAGTGTGTTTGCTATACTACTGGTGAGATGGGCAGACCTTCCAAGGAGCCCTCGATGTGCAAATGATGGGCCACGTGCTCCTGGCTCAGACCAGACAGGGAAGGGCCCCCAATTTGTTGCTGCTGTTCTTAATCAAGTGACCACTTATTTTCCTGTGCAAGTGTGAGTTGACATAATCAGATTCCTTATGTTCACACCTCAAATTGTAATTATTTCATAGCCATAGTAATGGTGGCTTTTTACTGCCAATTTGGTGTATTAAAAAGTAAGTCAGGGTTTTTAGTAACATTAGCACCACTTGTTTCATAGTGATGTGAAACCAAAACTTTTCAAGGGCAGCTCATTATGCCTCAGTTGATTGTTGGGTGCAGAGTGGTGCTTATTGCCCATATTGAGGCTAGCTTTCTTGCATCAGGTTGCCCCCAACAAAAGTTGGAGGAGCTCAAATCAACCTGCACTTGGCCCAGCACACCAAACCAGCTGTGCAGCCTTTTGAAAGCTTTGACAATTAGATTAGTTAAATTTATATCCACGTGTGAGTAATCCCTTCCCTTGCACGCACTTGGCACAAGAGCCTTTCTATTTGCTTTTACTTATTTTGTCTCTAATACGATTAATTTTCCAGTACATTACCCTCTTTTTGAGAATTCTGCTGAGGTCACTTCAGATACTGTATCATTTGTGCATCCTAGCAACAACTACCAATCTCTATATTGATATTTATTTGCAAGTTACACCCCCATACACTTCATGCAAGTCGTGCATAATAACATAATACCAATATAATCCTTGTAGACATATTGGTTATTTATTTGGTCTCCTTCACAAAACTGTTTTTACTTTTTCTTTTAAATTGTTCTGAGTCTCTCACTCATTCACATGGCAAAAGAGCTGTTTAGTGAAAAAGTTCTTGCCAAAAGTTTTTGTTTTGTTTTTGTGTGAAGTTTCACTGAGATCACTGCTCAGTGGAAATGTCAGTTAAAAAAAAAAAAAAAGCTGGAATTTGCTGTTTACAAGCATTAATAAGAAAGTAATTGTGTGCCAGTACAAAGTTTTGACTGTCTCATAGCATTTTGTGGACAGTCAAATTAGCATGACAACATTAATAGATTTGTTCATAAGTAAGTATGAAATTATAGCAAAGGATGAAATTATTCAAAAGATTGTTATGCTCCATGTTGTAAAGTGCTGCAGATGCTTTGGCAAGCTCAAGTTTGACCTGGTCAGTAATTCAGAGACATTCAGGAGAATTTTTTTTTTTTTTTTAACCCCCCCCCCCACCACCAATATTGGGTACTCAAATTCCTTGCATTTTATTAAGTCTAGACAATGTTACTTTAGCTGCAAAACTAAAGATATTTGCACTTTAAGCCCCTGAAGAACATAAATGTTAAAAATATATGTAAATAAAATTCTCAGTGTTGCAAAGTTTTTTTTTTTTTTTTTTTTTTTTTTTTTTTAAATAACCCTCATTTTCCTGTCTGAGTATTTCAATTTGTCCGCTGGCAAATGTCAGATCCAGTCTCACAACCCTTGGGGTTGTCTCAGTGGGCTTTTCTCCTGAAGCTTTTTGTTGCTGGCATTTGTTTAGGTCTTGCAATATTCTTAATGGATTTCTCCAGATGTTTGATTGTCTATGAAAAGAAATTTGAAAATTCAGTTTTTCTTCATGCATTATTGGATGTTTCATCTGGCTGTAACAGTCCCAGTTTTAGAATGCATGCAGTGAACAGTGAAGCCTTAAGTTTAACTGCAAAGGAGGTTTGTGTTCTAAGATACTTGATGCCATTTAATTGTGTTTACATCTCAGTACCTTTTTGGTACAGTTCACCATAAATACCTCAGTCAAAGATACTACAGTGGGAGTCAGTCAAACCAGAGTCCTTTGAGTGTAAGATGATATTTCTAACACACATCTGTCAGTCCAAGATAGTGTACTGACCTAAAATGTAACTTAAACGTAATTTGAATTCATTTTGCAGGTGCCCCCCCCCCCCAAAAAAAAGATTGTGATTTCTGTGTGGTATTATTTAACTGACACCTTCATTCAAGGTGACTTGCAGTCCTTTACATATAAACACCTGCATGGTGTTACTTGCATATATAAATGCATACATGCATACATATATGTTCTAAGGACAATTTGGAGTTGTCAGGTCACCTGCAACTCATGTTTTTTGTACTTTGGGGTAAGAACATCCAAACTCCACACAGACTGAGCCAGAATCTACCACATGGCCAGTTGTATCATTCAGGGAGTTTGAGAAAGAAGCACTATCCACTGAACCACTGTGCTGCCATGTATTCACTGAACTGTCAGTAGGCCTTCAAGAACTGTTTGCACCTGTTAAATGAAAATAGGCAAATAGTTCATTAACTTAGTGACAAGTTTTGTATTTTTAGCTTCTCGTTTATATACCAATTGGGTTATATTTTACTGTGACAATTCAGGATAAGTCCCTTAATTGAGGGTGCAACAGCAGGATATGGGATTTGAACTGGGGTTCTCGGTTTATAAGGAAATGGCTGTAATTGTGTAATGCAGCTTTTGGAAACGTTTCCATGTTATCCTCTTATCTGCCACAATCGATTGCATGTCCTAGTTCAGCCTTTATGACACAATGATGGGCAGTAGCTGCAAACCTGGGGGAAATCCAGCCTGTGTTCATGTCGTGTGTTCTGCAGGGGTGCGTGTACAAACAGGAAACCACATAGCTGGAGTGCCCTCCCACTGCCAATATAAACTAACCAGACTGGCCAGACCCTGACTCCCGCCAGCTCATTGGCATTACATCCTCTCTTATCTCTAGTTAATTGCTACTTGCATTGGCAGTGGTGAAGAACACAAGTAATGTGAAATGAATGGGTTTCACAGAACCTTGGCAAAGGAGTGTAATATTTTGTGATGTGTCTCATCTGTGTTGCCTGTGGTCTCAGAAGCAATTTTCCCACCAAGAACTGCTGAAATAAGACTATGTGTGTCATTCATGGTAACCTGTCAGTTTTAATAATCTTAATTGGAAGCACAATGGATGCTTCCATTATATAGACAAGTTCTTTTTATGGCCCATTTTACAGAATCTTAATGTAGTAAAACTAAGTTATGGGTATTTACTGAAAGATCTATCAAACCGACTGCCTTACACCAGCATATGGCAGTTTATTAGGACTCTAACCCATAATTCTCTAGTTGTGAAAGTGTATTTTGCTGAAGGAAGACAGCCGTGGTGCTGAAGCCTGTAATAATGCCACTGGCTTAATGAATGTGTACTGAAAGATGGGTGAAGGTAAATCTGTACTGCCTTGTCTATTTCAGGGGGAGTAGATACGGATTCATTCCATATGCATTTCTGAATATGGAGAATATTCAGGCTTGGGTTTTGGCTGCAGTACAGTGGAATCTTCTCACAACACCTGTCTGCAGCAGCTTTCCTGGTGCCATCACAACTTTTAGTAGATACACCTCTGTGACAGTCAGGAATGTGCAGTACCTCTCGCCTTCTGCAGGAACAAGTTCTTGGATTTAAATTTAAAAAAAAAAAAAAAAACTACAGGTTTATTTTGTAATACACTGCCTTTCAAAGACCATAAGGGGAGATTTAATCTTAGCAAGCCAGGGCTTAATAAAATCTTTTTCCATTGTCTACTGCTTTCTGCTATTGTTAATTTGTGTTGCCATGATGAAAAGTTAGTGTGGATCTAATGCAATTAAGCACATTTATTTTCCAGGCAACCATGACATGTTTTCAAGTTAGCTTATTAATTGTGAATACGGAATTGATAGAAATAAGATATTTATTACCATAATTGGGGAATTATTCATACATTCTGACATTTCAAAGTGTCAAAAGAATAAATTAATCCATTTTTCCCAGGAGGTAGTTTGTTTTTTCTGGGCGGATATCAAATAAGCCCACAGATTCCGGAACTCCTGAGCTAAAGAAAGCTGAATTTAATCACAGCTGCTGTGTGTTTAACTTTCATTACTTTAATTCATGCGGTCGTCTTTGTGCTCATCAGTTCATTCAGTGCTGCTACCCCCCCCCCGTTTGAAGTCTCTTCAATGCTCTGTGCATGCTGCCCTCTGGTGTGCGATTCGGGACAAACTTTGCTGTGTATTTATAGTTGGGAGGAGGTGTTGTATTATAAACTGCCAATATACTTGTTGCAACTTCAATTGAATCACTAATGCATGTCCACTTAATTACAGCAGAGTTTACAGGGCATTACTGAATGCTTTGTACACATAATTCAGCCTCATCTCGGTTTGACACGTCCTTGCCAGGATAGAATGATGAATAAACAGTCTGCTTTCCTAATCCTCCTTAATGGATTAAGAACACAATGTCCTTTGCTCATTCACCCATGTGTAAACCCTGTCTTTTTTTTTTTTTTGTTTTGTTTTGGTTTTTGTCCCCCCTCCCCCTCACTGATCAAAATACATCTCCTAATTTTAAGCTATCATTGCTTAGCACGCTACATTCAAACTTACTTGCGTATTTGGTGGTTGTTACACTGAGTTCTGCTGACTAATTTTGTGAAAATAATTGTTAAATTAATACCATCCTGTTATCACCCAACTCTAGTCAGAGCATCAGATGGACCACTCGTTGTCACAGCACTGCATCCGTTTGTGGGCCAGCAGCCAGGGGACCTCAGCTTCAACACTGGTGACAAGATAACTGTGATCACCAAGACCAACTCGCAGTATGACTGGTGGGAGGGCCAGCTGAGGGGACAGGTGGGCATCTTTCCTGCAAACTTTGTGTCCTATAGCTGAAGGTGACCCAGACTTTGTTGGGTCAGAGGCAAAGGCATTGCTCTACCCTGCATGCTTGTCTCTGTGGTACAACACAAGAAGAGATGGCTTCTAACTTCCTAAAGTTTGTATGTTCTATACCACTTTCCACCACTTTTTATAACACTTTGTGGTTTTACCCTCTTTAGCCCCTGGCAATGGTTACCTGTATAAAGATTTTTTTTTTTTGACAGTTAAAACACTTGGATCCTATTGTTACAGCTGTTAAGTTTTGGGATTTGTTATGACAGAATCTTTTGACATGAACCTCTATTTACAGCTGTTTCCAGTTTCTTGGTTGGTGGGAGAATACAAATTTTCTTAGGGATTGTGTATTTATACTAGAAGATAATCAAAGTTTAATGCACTTACCTTTTTCTAATATTTGGAAGAAAGTAATAAGTTTACTGAAACGGTTATCACAATGACTTAATTATTATACTGTGGTATAGTCATATTTTTACACTACTTATTACAAACATTCTGATCACCGTTGTTTTGCCATGTAGTCGATGGATCAGCAAGACTGAGGGTAGCCTAAATTTGTAGTAAAGTACTGCTGATTTGAAAGAATGTGCATCCATAAAATAACATGAAATTGAAGCCAATTGTGAACTGCAGCCCACTGCTTTTAACTAAACTAGAATTAGGAGTGGCCTTAACTTCAGCAAGCCTTCTTACCTCTGTTTCTCTTGGGGTTACCTACACTATGCATCAGTATTGCAGTCAAAATGGTTTATGAAGGTATGAAGGGTTGACCAGCCTCAAATGGGGTTTAGCATTAGCAATCAAAATGTGACAAACTTCAACACTGTAGAATGTTATCAGTGTCAGTTTTACTACCGTAAATGCATCCTGATCAACCATTTGGTCAGTCAGCTCCTTCATGGGTGTAAAGTGCAGTGCTCAGCATACTGACTCTATATACAAGGTTGAAATGGCTTTGGAAGTATGTTGGCTGTGTGCCTTAATGTAAGTTTAATTATCTTCTGTACATTTTTCTCTTTGCAAAATGTATTTTAAAAATGTTGTGTATCTAACTTTTCTGTTGGTAATACTGAGGCTTTAAAGTTCTAATAAATGTTTTTGAGTTATTTCTTTGCTAACCTCTTGTGTGCTGTAGTCAATTTTGACATTTAAAACTTTTGGGAACTTAAGATGACAGAACTCCAGCAACAAGAGACATTGCAAGAAAGTATTCGGCTATATGTTGAGCGTAATGTTTCCAAATCGGCTCAGGTCTGTTTTTTTTTTTTTTTTTTTTTTTTTTTTTTTTTTTTCCAGAACTAAATGCTGAAAACTTAGAATACAGTAAATAAGCTACTTAAAATTTCAAGGTTTTAAATTTTTTTTAAACCTGTCTAACCAGTCCACAACATTCATAGCAACTCATTAAAAACCATTTGACCAATAGCTGTAGGTTCAGCATCTGTTGTGCCCCAGAAGCGTATTCTGTGATGTAAAGCAAATATAGTTTGATTTTGATCATCTACTGAAGGTGCTGGGTGGAGCTGTGCAGCACTTCTGTAACCCATAGGAACCCATTGCTCCCTTTTATCAACCTGTTTTTGTATTTTTCCTTATGTCCATTTCATATAACATATGAGATAAGCCCTGAGAGTGCAACGTTTAGTACACTAGCTGTTTCTTATCTTGATATTGAACATCTGTTCATTTTTCATTCCTTGGAGGAAGAGCAGGGGGTTGTCCATAAAGAAGCATTACATGGGGGCTAATCTAGAAACCTGCCGATTCAGGGTGCCTTCAGCAAACCCACAGCCAGTGATCCAACAAAGGACCACTGGAACCAAACTGTAAAGGGATTGGGTTTTAAAGAATGCCGAATTTTCACAGGAATCCTTCACAAACTATGAAATATGATCTGCTTTAGTTATTTCTTCGTTTCTGTCTCAGAAGTTGACATCAAAGGAAGGGTTATGCTGGGACTGATGCAAGTATCTGGTTATGAAACTGACTTTTTGAGAGGGGAAAAATGTGTATGATCTGTTTTTGTGGCTTTTGACAAAGATACAGCAAGACCTTTGGAAGCTCAAGAAGCACATGCACTCAGAACAAACGTTCATGGGTCAAGTTCTGCATGTTATCTTTAAATAAACAATAAAACTTAATGAAACAAAACCAAAAATGAACATAAGGTCAAGGGACCTGTAGTGATCTTCAGTTTATTTTTTTTTTTCCATTTTAAATCACAACCTTAAGGGGACATACATGCTCCAGTAATAAAATACACTTTGCAAATATTAGATTATAGTAAAAATCACCTTAACATGCATAATAGGGATTTACCCTAAGAAAAAATTTTATTGGCACTTATGAAGATTTTTTTTTTTTCTTTTTTTGGTAACTTTTGGGACTGTACAGCATCAGGTTGTCTCTAATGAAAAAGTGATTCGTTCTTCAACAACAAACTGTTCTCTTTTTTTGCCAAAAGAAAGGTCTTTGTCCTGTGCAGATTCCTGGGACTGTCTGAGAAGGAAAAGGGATATTAATTTTAGGAAATTGCATGTACAGATCAGTACTAAGGCTAAAATATCAAATCCACAAAATGAAAACCTCACAATTATAGAACTGAATTGTAAGACCATCCATTCAGTGGTACAGCAGGGAGCATTGCTGCCTCACTTCTTGGGCTGTGGGTTTTAATCCAGCTCAGTCTGAAGTTTCCATACTCTCCTCATTTTTGTGTGGGATTCCTTCCACAGTCCAAAGACAAAAGAAGGTTTAAAGATCTCTGCTGAATGTGACAACCTGACTTGATGTAAAAGCACAGGAACAAAGAGGAAAAAATGACCCCCCCCCACACACACACACACACACGCTTTTTAAAACTAACTCAAATAATTGTCTGCTTTGGAAATCTATAACTCAGTGTTTCAGGACAGTGGAGTATGATTTCACTTAGAGGAACTTCACATTAATAGTTCAGAATATTTAAGTCTTGGTAAAAAAAAAAAAGTTTTTAAAAGTATTTTCTGAACTATTCTGTTAAAATGTATAGTTTTACTAAGGTTTACAACAAAAAGTAGGATTTGAGTAACAGATTAACATAACCAATGTTGTTTTGATAAACAGTAGTGCTTTATTCTCAGCCACATAAACTAATAAACACGAGTGAACCTGATTGTTATGCTCTATGTTTTGCTGCTTTGCACTGTTTCTGCTGGGTTCAATTGCTTCTTTATAGCTTCATTATCCCTGCATTCTACAGACTGGTATTAGCCCAAAAGTGACAGGATTTTGAGGGTTTGAAACTGAACCCACACAACTTTTCAGTGCCCATCTTTAAAAAGATGTTAAATAAATCTCTTCCTACAAAACTGTACAGAAAGCAGCTAATATTGATACTTATCCAGTTATCTGATACATCAATTACTGGCAAAAATGTAAAATTTTGGTTGTGCTTTACAGAGAATAGTTAAAGAATCTAAGTATTTATTACTGCTATACTTGAAACCCATTAAGAACATGCGAGTTTCAAAGATACTAACATTTCAGGGTTTTTTTTGTCATTTTCAAAAATAACCTGCATTTCCATTTTTTGCCGCTAGTTGGCAGTAAAAAAAAACCTCCTTCGGATGAGGAAGGGGAGCAGCAGTGTCTCGTGGATTTTTCATTCTACATTTATTCATTTTATTTTTATCCAAAACTTTATGCAATACAACCAGCAAATAAACAAAGGTATGTATCAATTATGCCTTCTGAAGGTTAAGATTATGCATTCTAATGAACTTAATTGTGTTTGCTTCTTCATACCCTATAAAATATAGTTATGGTTTTACAGCAAAACACTTTTTAATATTTTTTGCAATTCACTGGCCTTTCTGTACAACCTTTTTTTTTCCTACTGTGGTGCCTGAAGTGCAGAAATGTTGCATGTGTAAAATCCAATACAACGAATAGAATATTGGGTACATGATAATTTCAGTAATTTTAATGGAATCTGTACTTTAATGCTCCTTCATGTAAGTAAGAAATAATAGTATAAACAGGTGTCTTGTGTCCATGGTCCCTGCTCATACTCCATGTTTTCTGTGATATAAAGACCTGTTGATTGAAATAGAAAGTGAATCTTTAATTGTTTTTAGCTGAACCTAACTGAATAAACCAAAGGATTAAACTGTATTAAGTTTTTTTTTTGATTTGTGCCATAGTGAGCAGACTTCCAAACATTTGTGACAAACAGTTCCTGTGGTGAGCTATTATGGTTTCTGAAAACTATTCCCCGTGATAAGAATTATAAGTAGATATTAGTGGAATGAATCGTACATAGCAGTGAATTTAATGGTCTTCTCTTACAATGTAGGAGATGTGTATCCAAAACATTTTATAAACTTGTTATTTTGGAGAAAAGCTTCTGCTAAAAAATAAATTGCAGTGAAAATTATCCTGCCCAGAAGCTAAATGGGCAAGGTCCAAGTGTAGAGCTCTAACCACTGTTCTACCTTTGGGGAAGCAGAGGCATCCTTACCTCCTGTTGCAGGAGGTGCACCTTAGCCTAGGCCCTGGCTGCGTCTCGCAGTCCACAATGGTGTCTGGAAGGGGCATTCCACTGGTTTCCGGAAGCAGCTGACATAGCCCCGCCCCTACGATGGGCCCACCACCATAGCAAATCATGGCTGCCAGAGAGATCTTCCCAGTGGGGGCCGCAACAGCATTGAGGATGCAGCCGATCCGGTACCACAGGTTGACAAGTCCCACGCACTTCTGTCTACGTGGAACCATAGGCGGAACGTGAGCAGCGAAGCACCATCAGTAGCAAGCCACTCAAGTACACAAACACACGTTAAGGACAATTTAGTCACCAGTTCAGCTGAAACATGTCTTTGGACTGTGACAAGAAACCTCTGTGAACACAGGGAGAATATGCAAACACCACACTGACTGAGCTGGGTTTGAACCTACATACAATCACACAGTCCAGGTGTTGTGAGACACCAGTGCTACCCGCTGTACTACTGTATCATTCACAACAGCAGCATTTATCGTCACCAATGCACATTTATCCGAGGTGGTGTCAGTGTTTACCTTGTGACTGTAGGGAAGAGTTCTATGCTGTAAAGTACGGACACGAACACAGTGGTCTGCATACACAGCTTCCCCATCAGCGCCAATGCCATGACAAACACAGGGTTATCTACAGAGGGAGGTAAATACAGCACAGCTGTCAGCATTTTGTATTACCATGGTGGAAATGATGGGGAGATCTGGCAATTCCTTTGTACTAAGAAAGTAATATAAATAGCTGATCAAAGAAATGGCACTTCAAATACATTTGCACCATGTCATTTAACAATATTAATTATGTAAGTACAATGTAACAAAGCTGAAAGAATTTTGTCCTTTTTCCATAGCAACTTTCAATGATTTACTCACTTATACAACTGATATTTATTGCATCAATTCACGGTTGAAGTACCTTTATCAAGGGAACTACAGCAGGAGCAGGACTTAAACCTAAGTCCTTCTGACTACAAAGGAATGGCGCTAACCACTACACCACTAGCTTCCCAATTAATGAAATTTATCATAATTTAACATATTCTTGGTGCCCATCAGACCCAGTATTAGTGAAGGATTAATTAATGCTAACTAATGACTAGTTAATGCTAATCCTTACCATAGAACTTGGAGACGAGCAGGGAAAGCAGGCAGGCTGTACCGCTCATCAGCAGAGAGATCGTGCTGAAGGGCCTTCGTCCGCACCGCTTCAGCAGGAGGGGCACGAACAACGTGGGTGTCTCTGACAGCCCTGAGAAGAACTGTGCCAGGTAGACGTCCACCCCGAAATTGCCCACGTTGTAGCAGATCCCATAGTATGTCATTGCAGAGGCCAAGCTGAAAAGAAATGAATGACACTGCTATCTGAGAAGTTTATTTGTACATGGTAACGTGATCAATTCATCGGTGTCAGGAATGTGATTGTCAGCTACATGTAGTGAGCATTGTAACAGCAGATGGCGCAGTGGTTAGAGCCATCATCTTTCCTTGACATGACCCTGGTTCAAATCAGTGTCTATGCTATCCTTGAGAGAGGTAATTGCCATGAAACAGTACAGTATCTTGCCTGTATAAATTGATCAAGAATTGCTGGAAGCTCTTTGAACAGCTGTGACATTTTAAAGTGTTCTGGAAAAAAGCTTCAGATAAACAAGACATGAATTGTAAACTAGGGTCCAACAGCAGGTTCTGTGTTTGATTTTTACATTCCACTGGTCATTAAATATGACCTTTGAATCATCTTGACCTTCTTCAACTACTGGGCTGACCTGTATATCAGATTAGCCTATTGATGTGAGCAGAAACTTCTTTTCTTTTTTCACAGAACTTGGAGACTTTCTGCTGGTTAATGATTCACCTCCTCGCCACTGAGTTGCATCAATAAGCCAAGTTGCAAAACCATGTAAGGGCATGATGGGATAAAGAATCCCTGGGGTAAAAACAACAGCTCAAAGGTGTGTTCCTTCAGCCTGTCAGCCAGTCAACACTTACATACCCAATGTAACTCATGATGCTCAGACGGAGCAGAATGGTGGCTGACTTGAAGAGGAGCAGGAAGGAATGCTTCTCACTCTGCACCTGCTCTTTGCTGGAACCCTGGGCCTCCTTTCCCAAAGTGTTTAAAATCTGTCACACAAAACAAGCACAGAAACACACATCCAGCTTTAAAAACATTTCTTCATTATTGAATAGCAGCATTTCTTAGGCCTCCTTGGTTTTCAAAATGTCTATTTTTTGATTGTAGATGGACATTGATCATTAACCGGTAAAGATATCTTGGATAGCTGCTGCATTACAATTTAAACAGTATAGAGTCATTTCTAATGGATTATGCCTTTTTTACTTTTTGGTAACAGAGAAATTTTAAAATTTATTTTCCATCTTTACATATCATTTGACATGTTCTATTAAGTGTCACAGAAGAGCAAAGGGTGTTTTTTATCCAGCAACGGGACCTGCTTGTCTTTACCAAATCCAGACTTTTCTTATCCTCCGGACTCTGGTTACGGTACTTCTCTAGCAACTCCAGCCTTCTGTTCAGAAGCAGCCATCGAGGGGACTCTGGAATGGAACTGGGTATGAAACATGGGAACACCAGGAAATGAATGCATGAACATCACTGAACTTCACAAAAATGTAGTGTTCATTGAACTCTTCATAGATGAAGATGCATAGATGAATTATTGGATGGGTAAAATAAGAAGGTGACATCTATAATGGTTAAGGAATTAACCTTCTAACCAGTAGCTGCTGTTCAACTTTACAAGAGATGATTTCAGCTTCACCCTTAAAAGCACCATTTTAATCAAACTCCTTCACAAGAAAAGCAAGTCAAGTGTGATGCAATCATCTTACTAACTTATACAATAGTAATTTTTACTGTATCAATTCACCTGTTACATTAACAATGTGAATTCAGTGCTCAGAAAACAAGCAGAAAAATGTATAAATCAGCCTGGATTCAGACAATGACCTCTATAAGTGGGGGGGGGGGGGGCCAGTACTGCAAT
>UFQX01000571.1:128612-163342 GCA_900497675.1 Arapaima gigas | reverse complement strand
GGGGGGGGGGGGGGGGTCCAGTACTGCAATTCATTACTGTAAGTAGCTTATTATACTAAGAAAATTGCACTGAAACTGGCTTTGGAGAAAAGAATCAGGTACATGAAATATTATTAGTATTAGTATTACTATTAGTATTAACAACAACAACAATAATAATAATGGCTCTTTACAAGTAGAAGGGTAGACAGAGGAGCTGGGGCACAGCCATTGCCAGGTGGAACTGCAACCAGCCAGAGGTGAGGTAGGCCACAGCCGCCAGACACATCATCCCCACGCTGAAAGAGAAGGAGAGCAGGGCAGGTGGCCAGACGCGGTACTTGGGGAGGCTCCATTCCACCCCTGTTGAGGGAGAACCACAAGCAGAGGATGTCGTTCTTGCTGGAGGTAGGACATGTCAACCCTCAAGGACTGGAGCCCTGCATTACCTTGAATGAATTTCCATAAATCTCTTCTCTGTGCACTAAGGTATCCATATGTGGCCAACTATGGCTACAAACTGATCGCTTCCAAAGATAGGAGCAAAAACAAAAAAGTCACTCAACTCAGCCTGGACATTAGAGGCAAGTGCTTTGAACAGAGACCTAGCAGATGAAAAATGCTCATAATATGACTTACATTTACTTATAAAAACATGCAGAAATATAGGTGTTCCTCACTCCCCAAATTCTAGCTATTTGAATATTCACAATAACAAATCTAAAAAAATTGTATGCTAATATCATTATCAAAAACCTGCTATAATGGATTTGCTTCTGAAAAAAATTCAGCACACACTAGCAAAAATATTTAAGCTCCAAGCACTTAAATATAGGCTCCTGCTATGCGCAAATCTGCTATCTGACAAATTTGATTTCAGATAGCAAGTGTTTTTTGTATTTATAATATAAATATAATGAACTATACTTAATAATTTTCATGTAACCTGTCTATTCCAGGGAAATAAAGGAAGGAGAAGGAAGCGAGAAGATCCTGCACTTGCTCAGCTGCCAAACTGTTCAGTGGAGGTGTGAGCTGATGACAACCAGGATGCTTCTGTCAACACGTCCACACACAGCGGAGGAGGGTCACACCCAGGCTGAAGGAGCTGATGTTGATGCCACAGCAGGTCAAGCCAGCGATGCAGCGAGCAGCCAAGTAGAAGGTAGCGGATGGCAGGAAAGCGGTCATGAGGGCCGTGGACGCCTGCAGGACGTTGCTGCCCACGAGGACGACTCGTTTTCCATATCTTTGTTAAAGGCAACAAGAGACGTCACAATTTTTTTGAATTCATTGAATTGATATGGAACCTGACCCCTGCTTGTGGTGGGGAGTATTTAACCTTATATGAGGCGTAAAAAGAACAAAGAGATGGGTAACAATTATTATTACTAATAAAAATGGTACCTGATGACAGCATTAACAACATAAGATCATCAAATAAAGTAATTTCTTATTTGAGAGTTACTCTGGCTCCTTACAAAATGTTGTTGTTAAGAGATACTTCCCAGCCAGCAGATGTCAACACCTCAAACAGACCAGGAATGTGGGACCACCTTAACTCGCCCCCACCGTGTTCAAAGGCTGTGCTTCATGTTTGCCAGTGTTGGTGATCAATATGAAGAGGACGAACATTAGATGTTCTTGTGATGAATTGTGAGCCATCGTGTTTGAAAAGGAGTTTGTGGGGACAATATATTATTTTCAGTAAGTTTAAACTAGTTTTAATCTTAATGGAATTAAATCATTAAGGATGTGGTGCTCGTGACAGGCGTAAAAATGATTTTGCAGTCTATAATACAAATGACGGATAGGCTTCCATTGTCACTTGTGTTCATTAAATGTGGCACCAGTGTGTATTAAGTCCAGATACTACGTTAAAATTACTTATTTAGATTATGTATTAATGATTTACTTAGATTTAAATATTTCCATTTCATGGTGCTCCAAGTTCAAAGCAGCCATCTAAGGTTGACGTTAGCGTCTCAGGGGACTGGAGATCCTGAGGGATGATGTGACCCAGCTTACTTGTCGGCCAGGGCGCCTCCAAACAGCGACCCGATGAGCAGTCCAGTCACGAACACGGTCTGACCGTAAGTGAAGGGCTCTGCTGTCTCCCTGCACACTGAGGCCTGAGGTACATCAGAGTGAAGAGGCAAAGTCAGGCAGACAAAACGCTCCTGTTCCTGATCCCAGGCTTTCCCTCCTATATAGTATTAAATAAAATATATAACATAAAATGATATAAAGTTTTTTAGTCTAGTACCAAAGTGCTTTCAGTAAATGTAAAAAGTCTTATGTATGATATCAGTAAATAATCCCACTGCTGGTTTTGATCAAGGTATTTATCCTGAAATGAAACAGTAAGAATATTCAGATTAGCATAATAATAATAATAATAATAATAATAATAATATCTATTTGTCCTCACAGTGCTGTTACGCGTGCTGTCATCCTCACTCCATGCAGAGTAATTTTCCCCCACACGTGGCTGTTGCAGGACGCGGGTCTCGAGCGTCCAGTTTGGCTCGCGGACCCCCTGCGGCTCCCCACACCACCGCAAGTTCACGGTGAAGATGTCCACGAAGAACATGAAGGCGGTGAAGACGAAGCTCAGGCTCAGTCTCCAGTAGACGCTCCTCTGCAGGGGACCCATGTGCGCGACCGGTCGGACGCTTTAAAGCAACGACACCTCCGCCATCTGCGATATGTCCACATGGGGAGCTGGCGGTGGGGGGAGGGGAGCACGCGAGTCACCCTGCGGGCCCCTCGACCGCGCGCCCGACCAGAGTTTCGGTAGTTTTATTGAGTAGTTTTACTTCTGGGTAGTGTTTTCAGCAGTGTTGACGCACAGGGTGCTGCCCCCCCCCCTCACCCTTCTTTATTACATGGTAAAACCCCCATACCATTTTTGGCCCACGGCGAGAGGTCGCACGACCGGCAGTGGGCGTGACCGACACGCCCCCCGCTCCGTTACGCAATGATGCACACAGCGGCTCAGCGGCGGCTCCCCTCACTTTTCCGGGCCTGATCTTCAACGTCTCATAGAGAAATTTGACACTTTTATTATTGATAAAAAGTTCACTTTTTATCGGTAGCTAAATGAACATTAAAATTGTCATTAAATTCCGTTTATCATGTTGATCACAAGGCTGTGAAGTCAGTATGTGTCGTTATGAACATTATGTGTAAAAAGAACAAATTAAGGCCTTAAGACATGGACCCTTTATGAGTATTTGCAGTTATTGCAATGACATGGTGAGGATAACACTGGTTAGATTCATGAGTTACCTTACAGGCTAGTTTGATTTTGCAGTTTACATGTAAATGTTACATAATCGTGTCCGCCCACATTGTTGTGGACCTGCACAGTGTTTATGAACAGTTAACTTGATGGTGAAAATGGTGATTTATTAACTGAGCTGATGCTTAATGTGAGCAAACTCCATCAGTGAGCAACACCCTTAGTAATGTTTACTGAAAATGCTTCACAGATCATCTCAGCAGCACTCGTTCAAACCTTTAGCACTCTTAAACTAATGCAGGAGGTTTATTGCATAATGGAGAAAATATTTTAATAGAAAAGGCTTTGCAGTCAGAAGGTTCCTGGTTCAAATCCCCTCGTGCTATAGCACCCTTGAGCATAGTACTTACTCTGAGGTAACTGGATGACTAGGTAAAACATTGGAAAGTTTAACTAGCACTGTAACTCAGCTCAGACAAAGCAGTTGGCTAAATAAACTTCTGTGGTAATTATTTTGAAAAACTCAAAACAGGAGTATTCAAATAAAACAGCCACAAAATTGTAATAAACAAGGCAGCAATAGTGCCCCACAGGTGCTCTGGTTTCCTCCCACAGTACAAAGATGTGTTTCACATCAAATAGGGACTGTTTCTGTAGTGTGTGTGTGTGTGTGTGAGAGAGAGAGAGAGAGAGAGATAGAGGCTGCCCTGCGATGGACTCTTATCCCATCCACTTTATATCCTTCATCACACCCTGTGTTACCAGTATAGGCTCAGGTCATTGTGACTCTGCTTTTGACAAGCAGTTATTGAAAATAGATGGATAGATGGATTATTAAAAGAAGGAAATATTGAGCTAGGAGAGATTCAGGATTTTCTCAGGTTACTGGGGGTTTTATCACTACAAACCTCTAAGTTTTTGTCACAAGGGGAAAGCCTATGTTTATGGAAGCCAATAGTTCCTTGTAGAGTCATTTTTCTTCTAAACAACCAGCATGAGAGGGGTTCACCTTTACATCATCACATCTGGGGGACAAAAGGGTGAGAGTGAGGGGTGACCCACAGTTGTGTGTGGTGACTACTTTAGTGTGTGTGATCAGAAAGACAGTTAAGCAAATGCATTTATTTATCCTACATGAGGGTCCAATGGGTCTGGTCATCATTGTCCAATTGAAGGTAAAACTTCTTATCCAGTTTATGGGGGGGGGGGGGNGAGGGTCCAATGGGTCTGGTCATCATTGTCCAATTGAAGGTAAAACTTCTTATCCAGTTTGGGGGGGGGGGGGGGGTTGCTGGACCAATTCAGTAGCAAGAAGGAGGACTGAACCAGCAACCTTCAGGATAAAGGTTCAGAATGGGAACTGTAACCAGAAATCAGATCAAGAATAACAACAAAAATTGGTTAAATTACACTTTTTCAAAATGGGTAAATTATGAATATCTGGAACACCAAAAATATAAATGGCTAATAACTGTGAAAGAATTAAGGACATAAAAGTGAAGCAAAATTAGAAGAAATGTTTCATTTTGTGAATAGATCAGTTTGACTTTGATCCAAGTGCTTCAAAAGTGAAGAAAAGGAAACTTTTAATAAACCAGGGTAATACTTTGCAACAGCTTCACAAAAGGATGTTATGCAAGTTATAATTATAGTCACTTTACAAAATGTCATATAATTAATTCATTTGAATATATAATAGAAAAAAATCACATATATTAAATCATAAGTCTTTAGAGTATATGAAAGACTGCTATTCAGCAGCATGTAGAATCAAAGGCATAATGTAGAATGTATAAAACATCATCAGAAAGACAAAATCTAATAAAACAGTAAAAGGATTAATATAATGAGTGTAATTATCTATAATTGTTCACCCCTGGCAGGTCTGGACTTTCAAGAGTTTCAGGATCTCACATGATCTTAGCATGAACATTGATCAAATAGTACAACTATTTTCCTGGATGAGTGTATAATACACACATTACCAGTAAGTTACTGAACTTATTGCCCTGCCACCAGGTATAAACCTTTGGTGTCCGAGTAAGCTGTATGTTTCATGGTTTCCCTGAAATTCCCTCACCAAATAGGTATTTAATTACATATTTTATTGTATGTGCTTTTCCATTGTCATACTGACTCGAAAGCCATGTTTTTGGTTCAGTACTAATTATTTTAACTGTAAAAGAAACTATTTCATTTTTGCACTGGTTATTTTAAATGATCTGTGTGCCCAGTATTAGCAATTCCATCCATCCATCCATCCGTCCAGCCATCTATTACCTTTAACTGCTTCTGGTCAGGGTTGCGGTGGCCTGAAGCCAATTCCAGAGTCACTGGGCACTAGGCTAGTGGATTATACACTGGACAGGATACCAGCACATAGCAGAGTTGCCACACACACACACACACACACACACACACACACAGTATGGGAAAATTACAGTGGTCAGTTAACCTGGAGGGTATGTCTTTGGACTGTGGAAGAAAAGTGAGTACCCAGAGTAAAAAAAAATGTTTTTTTTTTTTTAAATTGCATGTTTGAGGACACATTGGTGCAGGGAATGCAGTACTCTAGCTGATCATTTCTAGAAATCTGATTTATATATTTATATATATATATATTCTCCATTTACTTTTTAAATGTCACAGCAGTATAAAGTTAAATGTGTTTTGTTTATATTGTTCAAATTTCTTTTACTTTGAAGCAGTGATGTACCAACTTGGTACTGGAAGGGATAAAAATATAATCAAAAATACTCAGTTAAGTTATACACTGGCAGTGAAGTCTTCTTGAACATTTTTTTGGTAGGACTTGCTCCTCCTACCCCACCCCCTGCAAACTTCCATGCCTTGCAGGGGTCCTTTCTGCTAATCAGAAAGGAACATGTGTTTTGTGGGACTGGTTGCCTGACTTAGAAGGTGAATGTGCTATAAATCATTCTGCAGATCATTCAAACACTGAATGTTGAAGAGAGAGAGAAAAGCTGTTCCTGGCAGAAGAAATCCCATCAAAACACGTATAGCTTTACGTGCTGAAGGTGTTCATCCCCCAGGTATCCCCCTAGGTCATGTTTTTTTATAATGCTGCATCAGTTCAATTGCAACACATCTGACTTGCACTTCCAGCCCAGCTTTTGGAAGATGATCCTGCGTATCTTGGACACCATCAGGAATTCAAGGGTGCTGTGGGACAGCATCACATTGCAGAACATTTGCTGCCCTCTGGTAAATCAAGCTACTTAAAAATGTGAAAGGGCGGCCAAGCAGGACACAAAGGCCAACATGTGCCCTGGTGGCAGTGGATCATCCAATGAGAAGGTCAAGGGCTGTGTCAGTAATGTGGACATGAACCACGAAGCCAGTGTGGGAAATTGTAGCTTAAGGGAAGTTTGTCATGGAAGCTCCAGAAGACCTGATTCATCAACAAAAAAGTGAAATAATGAAAAGATCGGTCTAGAGTTGACTGGGAGTTTGGTCAGGAGATTGTATGACATCTTTTTGGAAAAAAGGCTGCACCATTAAGAAGATGCGGCTAAGGAGAAAAATTTGGTTCTGGTGGTGAAGATGGAGCCCTTCACTAAGGGACCTGACAACAAATCAAAGAAGATTTCTGCAGGGGTGCTCAAGCTGACTGGAGACACAGGGGAGTTTTCCTTCACATTCCAGCACAACCTCCTGATTTCCCAGAAAGCATCATTGTGCCACAGGTGAAGATTTTCTTCAGGTTTGTCAACTCATAAGTTAAAGGTGACATCAGTGGTGAAGTAGATTATTCTTTAACTTACACTAAATAAAAACTATGATAATGTGTCTAATGCTATTAAATAAGCATAATTTGGAAATAAATAAATATCGACGAAATATGTTTGTAAACATGGCGGCCAAGATATAGGACAAAAAATACATTTTAAAAAAATCAGACAAAAATTAATACGGAAAAAAAGTGATTGCACTTATTACAAATATCCTCCGGGGGGCGCCAAGAGGTCTTGGGAAAGACGTGAATGACACTGTAGGTATCGTAGCTGAACATCTGCTGCTGTCATTTGAGTGTATGTTTAGTCAGCTGGGAAAAATTGTGGAAGTCTGTCTATATTATCTTAAACATATTTGTACTTATAATAAACTTCAATTTTTTTTTGTCAAATAAACAAACGCAAACATACATAACATTCACAGAGGTGATAGTTTTGACCTTTTCCAGAGGCCTCATTCCCATTTCATTGTGAACCAGCGAAGGAGACATCTGTGGGTGTCAGTGTGGTCTTTCAATACACTTCTTAGATATTTCTAAAATAAAGTGTGAGAACTTTTATATATTTAGTATTATTTTGCAATCTCAGTTGATTTACTAGAATTTACTGAGATAATTTTGTCATTATTCATACAGGAAAAATCATGTTGAGGACACCAAGAAAAAGTTGCACTGCAATGTTTAAAAAAGTTTATTTTTTTATTAAAATGTAATTTAATCATTAAACAATTAAATAAGTCAAAATTTCACTTCTAGGTATTTAATAACATTTTGCAACAAAACAATCATGAAATAGTACAGCTAATCTATGCCTAGTCAATTTTTAGGGGAAACTGCTTACTCTGACATGTCCCCTATAACATAGATGGTTTTGAAAACTGTTTAGGTGTTTCTTAAGAAGGATTAAACACAAATGAGAAAAGTCTGACACAAAGAGATAAGCCATGAAATTTTGTTTTTCTACTAAGATCTGGCTACAAAGATGTGAACTTTGGGACTTTAGCATTAAACCTTTTTAATTTTTTGATTCACGACTACATTTCATAATTATTACCAGGTGTCAATTAGCTATTAGTTGATTTTTTTCTCCCATGCATTTTATTCAAAACAAGTTTCGTGCTACTTAGGATATACCAAAGTGTGAGACCTACATATCCTAAGCTGAGAAGAACAGACCTGAGTGAGGAAGTCAATAAACTGTAGAGATTAAAAGTTAAGAAGAACCATATGGTACAAATTTACACTGCCAAGTCTGCAATATACATTTTAGGAACTGTTTTAAGGAACACAAAACCCATGTTTAGAGTACAACTAAAAAAGAAAATGAAAACCTTACAAAACATAAGTAAAGGAGACTGAATAAGTTAATATTGGAATCAAAAAAATCATAACTTTCAAAAAATCCCCAGTAATCAGTATACACTACAGTGAAAACCTGTGTTTTTTTCCACAAATGTAAAATGTTTGTGATTTACTTCTTGCATCTTACAGTTGAAACCAGAGATACTCAGGACTGTTACAGCAGGAGAAAAAAAAGAAAAAATAGCAGTACAGATCCACGTAGGACGGACAGATGTTTCTGTTGAGATCTGCAGTATGAGAGCATTTTACTTTAGCCCCTCCCATCTCTCGGAAACACTCCCGCGGCTCCGCCTCCTCATGCCAGCCAGCCTGCCTTTGGCCCTTGCCGTCCACCGTATCCCAGGGTTCTGCGGTTCAATCAGATTCACGGAATTTGACGAGTCTTCATCCAGGCCCGTCCAGGAGGAGCGTCCGGCTGGCTGGATCACGGTGTTGATGGTCACGTCGTCCACCATGCCTGTCACCTCTCTGACGTGCGGCGGTTCCCAGCCCTCCATCCTGCCTGCCTTCCTGGTGGGTGTGATCTGCTTCACTGACATGGTGATGCTGTCCCACAGGTCTTGCCCCCTCTCGATGTATGTTCTGCCCCTCTCCTCCTCTTTGCTCTTGCCTTTAGACCTTTTCAACAATATAAGAGTACTACTGATCCCTCCTTCAACATAGGTAACCTACAGTTCTCAAGTTTCACCAGTTTTTGCCAACAAATATTATCACAGCCAGTATCAAACTCACATCCAGGGTGTAGTTTCATATCCCGGAACCCAAATTTTCCAAAATCACAATGACCCTGACGGGGCAAAGTGGTTCCTGATAATGGATGGATAGATGGATGGAAGGAGTATCAATTTCTACCCCTATCTTCCCCCTGACTTACAATGTGTTTCTTTGTGTTTACAAGGACTACGTCTAGATTTTGTGTCCCTCCCGACAGAGGAGCAGCACCGGACATTTACAATGTATTCATTTAGGAGACAATTTTTTCCCAAAACAACTTACAGTGATTTTTTATGTTGTGTTTAGCTGACACCTTCATCCATGGTGACTTACAGTGTTAGACATACTGCACTGAACCCCCTCCAGTCTTCCACTCATTGTCACACCAGAGCAATGTAACACACACACACACACACACACACAGGGATGAAACAAATAGAAACTTGGGAAGGAGCAAAGATGGGGGCACGGGACATTTTTTTACTGTATATTGGTGTTTTTATTTTTTTAAGGCTAATAGCAATTATATATTTTTATAGAACATGTTTAGTGTTATATTTTAATAGGTGTGAAAGAGCTGAATGAGTGTAGATAAACAAACATACGATGTTATAAGGTAATGAAAGCAAACCGCTTTGTCTGTGTTATGACAACTGATGTTTACTGGAGTAAATCTGTGGTATTTGGTGATATTACAGCATAACTGGGTGGCCGGATCAAATAGAACCTTTTACGCCTGAAAGTAATGGTAACAGCTTGGAGTGATGAGTTTGCATTGCGTTTACGAGGTGTTTCTCGGGAAAGCATTACCTTTGCACAACGGGGAAGATTGTATTAATTTTATATCAGGATTCATGATAAATGGTGCAGCAGGTAGTCTCATGGTTACAGCCATCCCCTCACAAGGTGAAGGTCACAGGTTCACATCACACTCCTGCTCTTGTTCCCTTGATCAAGGTCCTTACTTTCAAATACTATAAATAAAAATACCCTGTCGTGCAAAGGGGTAAATCACTGTACATTTCATTAGTTAACATTATAAGCTGCCTTGGATAAAGGGTGTCAGGAATTAATATAATAGAAGTATAAAAAACTGCTGGGGAGTACATAATACCACACAGTGTTTCAATTATAATGATATATAATATTGTTATATTTATTTTATGAAGTATATTAATATACCTTGACTACAACCCCTGCACAGTTTCATTTTAATACTTTTCAAGGTAATAAATGTTATCTTTGAATCATCTCTGAATTCCCATAAATCTATAAGGGGCTCACTGATGTTTCTGTGAATTTGCAAGACAATTTTTTAATCTGAGTTATTTTCAGGACTGAATACCTCATATTAACTGTATTGCAGCAGTACTAAGCATAATCAATGTACCAAATAATGTGTTTTCTAATGGGCTGAGAAATCATGCAGTTGTGCTGAACAGCAGAGACAAGCATGGACGCGTCAGCACTCGTGGCGTCAAAGATCAGTTCAGCTTTACCTTTCTCCATTTTCTGTGGCAGCACCTATCAGGAGGAAGTGTTCATCATCTTCTGTTAGAAGCACCTTCTTGTCCCTCCTTTCTCTTTTGCATTTTAATTTTTTAACCTTGATTTCCTGCAGATAATATATATAATAAACTTCCAGTCAGTCTAAATGTCAAATAAGTTACAAAAATATGAAGAGCCAAAGTAGCTCTAAAGATCCAATGAAACAAGTTCCAATTTTTTTTCTCTTATTTTATACTTCCTAAAAAGCTTTGCATTTGCTGTCAGTTTGTTCAGACTCTGTTTTTCCAAAGTGAATTATTTCTTTTGGAAAAAAAACCAGCAGAAAACCATGACCATTGTCCAGTTATCGTTGCACAACTACAAAGTGGGCCTGCTGGATGCTGCTTGTTTGCTTTCTAATGATAAGATGATTACATAATACAAATCTGGGAAATTCTAAATAATTTGTTGACCTTGTTTAGGTTTGATTAAAGAAGGAATTTTGAAAAAAAAACACTTTTCAGACTTGGCTGCATTCAGTGATTCTGATTTTAAATTTAACAAAAAAGTTTTTAAAAAAATGTCAGGAAAATTTTTTTCCCTGTGGTAAAATCAGTTGCTTGTTGCTACCAGATGGCAAAATTCATGGTTTAAACAACAACAAAAGTAAAAGAACTAAAAAAATTTAATCAGAGTTTACATTTGAAGGTAATAGAATTCTGTTTTTTTTCCCCCCTTCTGACAGATAATAAAAAATTATGGGGAAAAAGTAGGACCAGAAGCCAAGTTTATACATTTTAAATCACCCTGTATGTTAATCCACTGAGCAGATAATACTGCACAGGCTTAAAGTATACAAATTATATTAAAACATAATTCCATTTCTTATTAAGATTGCGCACACAATGGATAACGTGGGGAAATAAACCTCTAGTTCACGTAGAATTGCATTACAGTAAAATATAAGGGCTGCAATAACATCTTAATCCACTGTTGCAAGACAGCAACTTTGTGAACCTCAGAAGCAAATATGTTGATGTGTTGTGTGAAACAAGCCTCTAACTCTTGTTATTATGAAGGAAAAACTTTCGATTAAGAACTCAAAATGCTGCAACATCAGTAAATTTCTTCCCGTTGGAAAAATAACATTTTAGGAAACACTGTAACCAACACAATTTGTACATTATATTTGTTATATAAAACTCATTTTTATTGTTATTTTTCTTACTCCTAATTTCCTATATCCTCTGGAAAAAAAAATACTCTAAGTAGATTCTAAGTAGAAAAACAAATAATTCAAAATTTGGAGAGGAGCCATGTAAGGGATAATAATTTACACTGGATGGAAAAAGGATGGCTGAGAACTTGGGTTAGAAATTAAAATATTTTTAGCGATTGCCAGTATGTCAACTAGGCTGGAGCAACACAAAAGCGGAGGATTGTTTACCTTTGACCCCGGACTTGCAATTTCCTCCACGCCATCTGGATCTTTATTCTGAAAACAAAAGCCATTCAGTAACTGGTATGCAACAGTACCATATATACAAATACGCAAATAGCACAAACACAGACATCCTCCTCTACGCTCTCAGCTCTATTTTTGGACAGTTTTATGACTGAGCTTTGAAGTGTGGAGGGAGGTAGATTCCCGAAAGCACCTGAAATGTGGGTTCACAGAGTCGGGTAACTGTGAGGTGGAAACACTAGAACGCTACTGTACAACCAGGTAGTACTACGAACCCAGGTTTCAATCCCACATCTTGCTGTAATACCCTTGACCAAAGTACTAACCCTGAAATGCTCAGGTAAAAATGACCCAGCTGTACAAAGAGGCAGCATGCAGCTTTCTGTGCAAACCACTAAGTAACACACAATAAACCTAACACTGACAAGTGGCTCCAGAGCCAAGAAGTGTCAGCTAAATAATAATTGGCATAACTTGTATCATATTCAGAGCATAAACAACCAACAACCAAAATCTATCATTCATGCTGAACCAACATTAAAACAGACCAGTTGCTAGATAAGTTATTGCCAAAGATGCGCTCAATATGAACCAATAAATTCCTTAACTTGCTGTGACTTGTAGGAGCAGAAGATTTTACCAGTTCTGCAGAACCTGACCCCCCAGCTTGTTTTGACCACATTTATCAGTTTGTGTAAAGTCTTATGGCCGTGGTATGTGTTATGTCCCCAGGGTCCCAAACAGTTAATGTTACACCCCTGTCCCCCTACACACGTTGAGGCTGTGTCAGTATGTTGCAGTGCTAATCCTAACCCTTCCCTGAAGATACACAAATAATAGAAATATTTTAGAATTAACCCAGACGTACACATAGGTCTGACATTAATTAAACTAATATTTTGAGGCAATATTTATATTAATACCATAATGTTACATTACTTACAAGAGGATACGTATTGCTATTACAATACCACTTTGCAAAGTTTGAGAACAGAGCTAAAACAACTCACTGCTTATTCATTCACTCAGCTGAGACCTTAAAAACCTTACAGTGATAGGTGTGCAGTGATTTACAAATTTGTTGTTATAGTATTATCTCAGGGTAAGACTAATATTAAGAGTGTAGGCCAATACTAATAGTTGAGTACAAAACCAAGACCAATTCCAATGCAGTGGCTCTAACCACTACTCCACCTACTGGCACATATGTAATAAACATATTCATAATTATACACCATGGTGATGCAGTAACTCATGCGACTCAGTCTGCGTGGAGTTTGCATGTTTTCCCTGTGTCTGTGTGGGTTTCCTCCCACAGTCTAAAGTCATGTGTTTTAAGTTGACTGGTTAATCTAAATCACCTATAGTGTGTGTGTGTGTGTGTGTGTGTTGGTACCCTGTGATGGACTGGCATCCCATCCAGGGAAAAGTCCCCTAGCCTGGTGCCCAGTAATTCCAGTGACCCAGGCCAGGACAAGTGGTTAAGGATAATGGATGGTTGGATAAAATTAAACACATAAATAAATTCATCATTTGTGACACATTTTCAAAAGATATAGCATTTTTACATATTGAAAAATATTTTTACTCCATGACAGCCATCCAAGGAACCTGAAATATCTTAATTAGTTCTCCTAAGGGCCCCAAGTCTATCTAACACCATGTCTGTACAAAGAGTCGGCACAGGCAGAGATTGGCTGCTGACCAGAAAAAGTCATGGTACTAAAAGAAATGGGGCAGCAGGGAATGCAGTGGCTAGAGGTGCCACCTTGCACTCAAAGGACCTGGGTTTAAATCCAACCTCCAGCTGCAGTACCCTTGGTCAAGGTACTTACCCTGCACTGGTCCAGTAAAATTGCCCTGCTGTATAAATGTAAAATGCTGTATAAGTGCTCGGTACCTGAGCACAGTAAGCTGTTTTGGGGAGACGTGTTGCCTAAATAAATGTTGTCAAAAAGGATACGGAGTGCTTTTCGTGCTGGTGTTGGTACGTGTGATCGACACTGACTGGGCTACTCTGGTAGTGTACACCGGTGGGCCCTTTCACGTCTCCCAGTGCGAGGACAGCAAAGAAATGGTGTCAGTTGAAGCCCCCCTGCAGTGATCCTAAATTAGGTTGCCTTAATGTTGTGTCTGAACAGGAAGCCGTGTAGCGTCTTGGCTCAGAAGACTAAGTGCAGAGCTTAACCTGGTTTCCGCACAGCAAAGTAGCTTAAAGCCACAACAAGAACTGACTGCCAGCTTCACATGTGGCATTAACTGTTTCACCACTGTTTCACCTGTGGGGCCGCTGAGGGCCATGTGGACAGCAGAAAGGCCAGCGGCAACTTGAGGAATGAAGCTGCTGATATAACAATGCTTACAAAATCTGGACCAGAACCAATGTCCAAATTTCATTTTGCTCTTCACTGATCACGCCGTTCAACAAGATGCAAATTAACTTCTTCAACCATCTGTCACTGATGTCAAGATCTACAATAAAAACACTGCATAATGATGTCCTGTTTCACTCATTCACCTGAACTCAAAGGTGTTTGACAAAATAAACCACTTAGTGAGGTATTAAGATAATGAATGACAAAAAAAATCTGTAAAACCAAACTACAGAAATTGTAAACATGACAAAAACATCAAAAAACATTGACACTCCACACTAAGAGTATGTCACACAAATAAGGAAGAAACTGCATGAAAAAACTAACTAAATGTAACTATAAGTTATAGTTGCTTAAAGTTAGTTGCAGTTATTGATAATATATACAAAAGTTATGGAGTTCTTTATAGTTACACCAGTTATAATTATATATGTACAACCTTAAGTACAAGTTAATAATATAACACACTGCACTGGGACCTTAGAGTCTTTGTCTTTAGTTATTTGTTCTCTGGTGTTACTGTAATCTGCAACTGTCCATTTTATTTACCATGTTTTGTGTTATATTTACATACTTCATTGGCATTTTCAGCTAGTTGTTGTTGTGTGTCTCCTGTTAAGTTGCTGTGTGTGTGAATTTCCCTGCAGGGATTAATAAACTGCTCTCCTATAACTGACCTCTGTGTTGCTGCTCACCTTATTTCCAAATCCTCTAGGTCTTATATATGGTTTAAAACTAAATTTGTAAGCGGATTTGTGGCGTTTGCACCAATACAATGTGTGTGTGTGTGTGTGTTTTTAAAATAGTTACATTTATATTCCATAGTTACAGTTACATTCATGTGAGTGTTAAATGTGTGAAGTGCTGAACGTGAAATAAGGGTAAAGTCGTACCTTCAGGCTGTGCTGGGGGTCGTCCTCGTCCTCGGACCCGTCCTCGATCAGCACTCTGCTTTTACTCTTCCGGAACATGTTTTAAACTCTTTTGTGAGACGTGGTGCGTGTTGTGTTTGTCTGTCCTCATCGAGCGGCGGCTGCAGCATCAGTAGCGGCGGTGTGTCGGTGAGTCGGAGTGTCGCCGCGGTGTGTCGGAGTCTCTTAGTGCCCCCACACCCGTCCGGTGTCTCCGCGTCTCTCTGGTTCCGCGGGGGGTTCGGGACCCGCTGAACTCCCCACTTCCGTACAAGAAAGAAACTTTTAATCCCTCTTCTCACATGACCCCGGGGGTGTGACTGTGCCTGTGTTTGAAGTTGGTTTTACCACAGGGTCCTGAACGCCGGACTCACTTTACTGCGCTTCACTCTGGTTGCCGTGGCAACGGCACATTTGTGGCCCAGCTTGAGCGCTGCTGAAATCTTCGTTTTACAAAATGCAGGCTGTGACTGCTTTTCCATGTTCTCCCATTAAATGCTTGCGAATTTTCAAACTTTGCATTCACATTCACATTTACATTTAAGTGACATCTGACGTTTTTGATGTTTTTTTAGTGAAGCCAGCCAGCTTTTTTTATACAAGCGTACAGTTTATAAGAAACCAGAAGAAACATACATTTCAAATCAAAAGCATTTCACCTTGAATAATTAGACTATCCTCATTCACTATTGTTTTTGCTGTTATTTTTCGTTATTTACCTGAAATCTTTGTCCAAGGCAATTTACACTTGAATAATCATCCATCCATCCATCCATCCATTCCCACAACTGTTACATGATCATCCTTACAGTATATTACCCAATTATAGAGCAGCGTATTCTTACTAGAGTAAATTTCAGTAAGTATGTTGGTAATATACCAACTAACCCTAACCCTAAGGGTTCTAGAACTGAAATGGGAATCCAACCAAGGCCAGACTGTAAGGCAAATGGCCCTAACTACTATGCCACCTACTGCCCTGCAGGCATAGTGTGACCTTTCACTTTGCAGACCCCTAGTGTCACTCAATTTGCTCCATAAGTGTTTCATATAAAAATTCCTTTAACTCTCCAAATCCACCCACAGCTACAGCAGATTTAAGCTGGTACAAGTCCAAACATGTGACCGTTATTTATTTTTGATTATCAAAGGACTGTGGACCTTAAGCATTATTTTACTTTACAACTGGAAGAGTTGTGTATTTTTTGCACAGTAGTCATTTTTCAACATCTTTAATGCTTAACTCACATGGTAATAAAAACAGTCAAACCTGCAATAGCAAGATTGTTTAACACCTGGTCAGAGCTTCTGTCCATCTAAACACTCTTTGAAAGGAGGGGGATTATAAACACTGGGTGATGGCACTTCCAAAACTTGTATCTACTGTTTCTGCAACACACACACACACACACACACACACACACACAAAACATTTCTTCAAAGAAATCATTGTGATAGGTTACCATGTCATATATAGGACACACAAGTGTTACCTGCTTTTGTTGCTTTTTTCTTTTAATGGAAGAGGGGTGACACGGCATGATCATGGATTTGTAGGAGGTGGCCTTTTAAGGGCATCTAAAGAGGCTGTCTTGCCCTGAGGCGCTGCAGATCCACCAGCAGCAGCCCACTGTACAGTTTGGGAACCCAGCAACCAGAGCTCTCAGCTGCTCACATTCTATTAATCTTTCCTGAGCTGCATCTGGACTCAAGTCAAATTTCCTCTTCTTTCAGAACGAATTGGTGTGACTAATACCTCAGACAAATGGTTTGAAATTATAATGTTTTGCTTCCTTTTAACACTGTGAAGTGTGTATTTTGAAAATTGAAATAAGTTTGTTTTGTTGTCGTGTGGGTGCTACACTGAATGCGATGGGCAATGGATTTAGTTAATAGCTTGTACAAATAACAAGAATTTCTGGTAGAAGCTGTTAGTGAAGTCCTCACTTTAATGTATGAAACGTTTACACTTTAGTCACTTCAGCCACTTGAGCTTAAAAAGGGTGTTTATGACAGCACACCTTTTGTGGGATCTCAGTCATCAGTAGAGGCTTCATAACTGCTCCAAGTATTATTAAAATTATTACAAAACTGACCATGATTGCAAGTAACAATGAGGAAAAACATTCCAAACCTTTTAAATAGAAGTGAAAAGAACTGCAATTTATTAGGTTGTCTCCAATAAATTACAGTTCTTGCAGCTTCTATTAAAAAAATGTCATACATTTTTGCTTTGGACACAGTTTTCAGTGTATAGTTGAGCAGTGTTTCCATGTTTCACTATTTCTCCCTCCATTGCATTTATCCTTTTTTTATGATACTCAGCTTCTGGGGAAACTTCATGCTGATTTATTGTTTTGACACCTTGGAACCCACTGTTCTCAGAAAAAAACTCCCACCATTAAGTAAATACGTCAAAACCCCAGGAGTCTAATATAAGAAGATTAATCTGTGAGCTGGAAAGGCCATGTGCTAAACCCCTTCCTTTGGCTTTCACAGGGCCAGTCTGACCATAATTTTAAAATTAATTCTTACTCAAAGTTCTTGCGTAAATGTGGAGCCATTCTTTAGTGCATAATTCATTTAAAGAAACATTTTAATGAGTCAATTTCAAAGCCCTTTTCATTCCATACACATATATTTGTGTGTGTCTGTAAAACAGGAGATATTGTAACAAACATGAGAGAAGAGTACTTTCTAGAAAGGGGTATTTTGTTTTTTCTGCAATGTTTCTAATGGAATGAAAAATAAATGCGTCTTTTCATCATGTGGTAACTCCAGACAGTCCCCTGTGTGTCACAGTATAGTATACTATAATATGATATTTAAGCAATAAAGGTGATTATCATTGTTGACCGTTTCCACTAACAGTTTTTAGGAATAATCAGTAGAGGCCCTCTTCTTTAGTGCCTAATTCTCCTTAATAGATTTCACTGGAATCTAAAACACAAACATTTTATGCACTTCCTCGAAGCTTTTTTAGATCAAGTGTTAGAAGACACAGTATTGCCTGCTTCCCATACTTGTAATATTATTGCAATTGCATTACACTTTTACCAGATCCTGGGAAAAAAGTAAATACTTCTCAGTATTGTTGTCGGAGGTACATTCCGAGTATCTTTATGAGTCACTGGTTGTGGTCTTCACCTTTTTAGCAGATGACTGAGTTATATGTCACTCAATGCAATTTTTAAACATGTTTAGGCATAAGCCATGCCTATTACTCGAAAGCACTTTGTTCACGTTCATTTTTTTAACTAGTCGGGCTAATAAATGTGAATTTTTGGCACCACAGAGATTCTTTTCCGTTTGTAAACCGTCAGTCTATTTTAACTTTAATTTTTGTTAATATAGTGTACAGTATTTGTATTTGATAGCGACATCTAGCGGCAGATAAGAAAATCTCAGTACCAATGTGAAAATGAACGTTCTTTCAGTTCAAGTGTTCTTATTCATGAATTCTACACAATGCATATCTGGAAATACTGGATAAATACATGTTTTGTTGATGCCTGATAAATTAGTGCGTGAGAGACTTGTGTATGAAGAATTTTTCTGTGTACAAACATGTCCAAAAGTACTGGATAAGTTAAAAAAGAAACAAATTATTTATTGCAAAGGTTGAAAATTCATCACTATTACAAACTGTAATTCACTACATTTCAATTATCACAAATATTTTGACTGTTATAATACTTCAAGCAAACTGGTAAAATGAGACAGCTGAGCTGCAAATAGTGTTTAGATCAAACAAAAAAATTGCAGTGCTACAAAATATTATATTTCCAAGCTTTTTTAAAAAGGGCTTATTCTTTATTAGAACAGGCCTCGAATTTTATATGTTGTATATACGACCCTTTAATGGACTGACATCCCATCCAAGGGTTGTTTTATAGCCTAGGACCTGAAGAAAGGCTCCAGAACACTGCAGCCCTGACCAACATATAGCAGTTACTGGTAATGTATGAATGGATGGCTGGATGGATGGATGGATATTTGACAAATGGATTTTTATTTTTTTCAAATAACACCTGGTGTTTCTACAACTTTGTTACCAACAGTATTAGAATTTCAAAATCCTTTCTTTAAACTGCACTGCCTACATCACATATATATCACCAGTATCAGGAAAAAAGTTTTAATACATGTTAAAGTGCATTTTTATATAATTGCAACAGTCTTCACCACCTTTGCTTTTTGGTGCAAACAAGTTCAAGATTCCTCTTGGGTAAATGCACCATGATATGATAGAAGTGCCACTTGGATATGCAAGAGTTCATCCTTTGTTACCGAATAACATGGGAGGTGGTTTGTACAGAGCTACGAGGCTCCGAGAACCATATCCTGGCACTCTGAGACTCACTGAACCCAACATCCTAGCCAAATATTGTACCGAGGGGCCTGGTCTACTTTCCAGTATGTTCTGCACAGTCGTGGTGTGCAGGGATATGTTGGATCCTGGGATGTGGGCTGTGGCTCTTCGGCTCGCCTCCAAGGTCGGGTCCCTGCGACACAGCATATGATTGAGGGTACTTTTAAACCCAGTGAGTGTTTTGGTATAGGGGAAAAGCCTCATCAGGTATTCCATCGATATTATGTGGTCAAAGTGAAGACAGTCTGCCAGGAAATAATAAAACAGATACAGTCAGACATTTTGGGAAGGCAAATTCAAGATGAAACTAAGAATGACAATGACACACGAGTGCAGCAGAGCAAAATAGTGGCAGAATAAAATAAAGCAAAATATATAAAAAATAAAATGAAACCTTAAGGCCCTTACTTTAGTTTTATCTAAAAAATGCATAAAAGTAATAAACTACTAAAACCTTTATTAATCAGAAGATAGTTTAACAGACCTGTACTTTAGCAAAACATTTCTTGTCTAGTTGTGAATTTAATACTGATTCTGGTAATAAACTTATCTAAGTCTTTTCAACTCTACTAAAAGGTAAAAAAAATGCTAAGAGCAATTCAGTCAAGGGGATTTCATAGCAGCTGATTTAATATTTCATTAAGATGTCTTAAGTTGGTCCTGATTTACAGACATTGGCCTTTAAAGCTGGAAATGTGCACTGATAAATCTATTTGATTTGGGAAGCATGAATGACTCAAAGCACCATCCACACTGGTTTTTAACTACCTACAATTGTTGTTGATTTTACTCATATTTAATACAACAAAAGAAGATACTATATAACTATTTTGTTGCTCATTACTGTTTATAATAAAGTGATAACGATCTTGAACACATTACATTTATCTGCTTTTTAGTCTGATTTGAAATGACTTTTAAATTGTTTTATTATCAGTCTGAAGTGTGCTATTTCCTTTATTTATGAAGGTCAGACTGGAAAATATAATTGGAGAAACTATTGCAACATTTTGCTGCTGAACCAATTTAATTATTGGATTCATTTTTTACCATTATATTCTAACATTTTGGATGCAAATTTAGGCATAATCATGGCATATATCATAAAACCTATATATAACTACAGATAGATAGATAGATAGATACATAGATAGATAGATATAGTTCCTTATAATTCCCTTCTCGCATATTAATACATAAATGACAAACTCACCTGTGAATATCTGAAACACCTGCAGCCAAAATAAGAAAAATTTCAATAAAATTCAGTATAATATGGTTTCTTGCTACGAGTTTCACCACCTCAGAAGTCTCTTCATTGACCAGTACACCATAGGTTCAACCCTTACAATGACTTCCTGGGAGTAACATGGCCTGAGAGGGTATATAAAGAAAGACTTAATTGCATAATGCAGCAGAAGCTGCATATTTGTAAGGATTACTGGGACCGCTGGCATGTAGCCTGAGGAACCAGACAATGGGAATAGAACCTACGCAAAGATCGTCTAAGAAACGTCATTAACTAAAGACTTGGCAGTGATAGCAAGGTCAGTACTTATCATGAATGTCTACAGCTTGTCGTCACTGCAAGACTAGACACATTTTAAATTCTGTTTTTTTCTGGAAAAGTCCTTTTCATTTGACTTTTTTATTATTTTGCATTTAAAAGTAACAAATGTTAAGTTATTTAGCTTTTACTCAGGTAGTTTTCTAGGTTTGGTTTATAGTCTTTATTCTTCACATTCTGTGCATCAACCAGCACCAACCGTTATGTTAAGTTTAGCATTATACAGAGCATTTTATGTGATATGGCTGATTATATGATTAATGTGACTTTTAGATATAAATAAAATTTATATGCCCATTCCTAGATGGACTTTTGAAAATGCATTCAACAGAAGAGTAAATAAGTCGAGAACATATAAAACTGCCACCAGCTATAACATTTTTTACATCTCGAAATACAGATAGAAAGGATATAATGAGAAATAAAAAAGCTAAACAAACTTTGTTGATTAAAGGCTTGTTTTAAAGCAGTTTTAAATGGTTGTTTTTAATATTAAGAAATCAAAACTTTTTTTAAATCTAAAATTCTTCAAACAGTGAATCAGCATATCATCAGCAATCATGCAGAGATTCACCTGCACTATTTATAATGTCAGGTGTGTCAGGATCCAGTCATGACTGTCCTTGTCTTAATGCCTTAATCTGCAGACAGGAAACTTCCCTGGATGATAATCTTCTGAGTAATCTTAGAAGTCTACGAGAAACTTGAAAAATTAAAACAGTCTCTAGATGTCATTCAGACACTGACTTGTTCTTGTTTTTTCAAACCCTTCCAGATTCAATAGTTATTTTGTGCAGAGGACAGGCACATTTTTATTTTAAATTAATTTTGTTAAATTACCAGATAAATGTAAACACTACCGTTTAAAGAGTAAAATGCATAACATGATTATGGATTTTATTTCCAGGAACACTGCTTCATTTTTTGGTTGAGGTTAACAGGTAACTGCACTGAAACAGAAGGCAGGATTGACATTGACAGTTAAGTTGTCTTTGAAGTACACCAGACAAAAGCTGCTTACTGTCAAGAACTGGCACTAAATGAGAACTAACTAGTAACTGGATGCATAAAAATACACATTTGCTATCCCCCTTTCAAATAACCTGCCCACCCTCACTATTTATTCTGCTTCATCATTGTAAGATCACCTGCTGACCAGACAGGTGTCCAGAGCAACTGACCACTGCAAAAACTGCTTATGAAATACTAACATTTGCTCCTAGCTTTGCCATATCTGTATGTCCAGGAGGGCTGGACGGCCTGTTGACCTCAGACCCTCAGGGTTAGTTTTGGTTCATTTCTCCCATAAAAATGTTTGTCTCTGTGCTTGTTTTTGTATTATTTCTCATGTGGCAACCTGTCTGGAAGGACAATATGCAAAAAAATGAACTTAAAGCGTACTGAATGTACAGTACTTCACTTTTGGAGTGGAAAATCATTATGAATGATTTTTAATAATACTATAACTAAAAGTCCTCGAAAGCTACCACAAGTTTACACGTTAGAATTTCATATATTTTAATACATCTAATCCGCTGAACTACACATACTGCTTTGGGCATTACAGTGCAATGCCGTATATTGCAGTCTGTTTGATTCCATAATAATCGCTTGCTAGAGTTTGTTTAAAATAAACAAATTGCTAGAAAGAAATAAAGAAAATATCTTGGGTTGACTGTCGTCTGAGAATTTGTCAACGTACTGCTCTTCATGACATGTTTAAAATTGAAACATATCAACACATTATTTTGCAAGCCATTTCCCAGGCAGCAAAAATACGAAGTTCTGGCACGCAGGAGAAAGAAAAACCGATAAGATCTTGTTAAAACCACCGCTTCTTCAAACACGTTGTCTTTCCTTTATTTAGCACATTGCTGTTTTTTTCTGAGCAGTTGCCACGCAGCTGTAGCGCTGCGAACGCTACACAGGCTCGTTCAGCGGCGCCGCACGAATATACGTACAATTCTGCAGTTACAGCGCAACTACCAAGCAGTACCGCAGCCTCTGTGTAATAACACACAGCTCTCGCGCCGCTCTGACGCGTTCATACGCATGGGCGCGCGTCACTGTAGTGCGCCCGCGCGCCGGAAACCTCGATGAGGCGCTTGGCAGTGACCTAATGCGCTGGAAACGAAACCAGAAAGCTGCGTTTGAATGCGACGGGGAGTAAAGCCGTGTAAATAACACGGTTCGCGCATGGTATAGGTGCAGCGCGCTGCTTGTAGGGCGAACTGGGACCCGTACCCGGACCCGGGGTGATGATACGCACCGCAGGGCACCACACATCGCACTCCAACACACTCAGGTGAGATGTGGCGCTGTGCATCGTTCGCGCGCGTCGTGCTCATTTTCCTGAAGTTTCCTGCCTCCGCGCAGACGATGCAAAGGCAGCAAAAGCAGCAGCAAAAGCAACAGCGCGCCCCCGTCAAGCAGTCTGTGCTGGAATATGCCTCTTTTAGTTTTGTACAGCATTACGCTGATATGCAGGTTCGCGCAGTTTTACTCCGGTGTACTCTGTTTTACGCGGTTTCTGTGCTCTGCAGTCGAGATGAAAAGGAGGGCCGAGCCGGCAGAGCTGCCGAAGAAGAAGCAGCGCTCGGATGAGAGTAGCTACGATGACTGTGATGAAGATCGGTCCCCCCAGGGTATGAAGGCCTGTGTGTGTTTGTGCACGAGGACCAGTATGAGAGCTACTATTGTCTTAAAGTTGGTAAACATGAGCCAAAATACATCTTCTGTGCTCTTAATCCCTCCTGCTGATGTTATACCCTTGAGCATATACCTATCCCCCTACGTTGCTGCAGAAAAAAAATTCTCAGCTGAATAAATGTGTAAATCAGTGTGCATGCACATGCTAACAGTGTAAGTTGCTTTGGAGAAAAGTGTTAGTTGAAAGGATAAATGTAGAAAATCCTGGATGACTGTGTGTGTGTGTGTGTGTGTGTCTGTCTGTCTGTCTAGGTTCCAGTGAGAGTGATTCCCACAGTGATAGTGAAGATGCCAAACCTGGCTTCTCAACACCCTCCCTGTCACAGCAGGCAGAGGCCCCGCAGCAGAACACCTCCCAGTTCTCCATGTACAACAGTGTCTCACAGAAGCTTATGGTGAAGAGTTGCTGGATGTGTTTTTTCATGTGTCTTGTTTTTTCTGTCCTTCCCCATCTTTGAGTGTCTTACTTTTTCCTTTCATCCCATCTTTGTCCTGCAGGCTAAGATGGGCTTCCGGGAGGGTGAGGGTCTCGGGAAGTTTGGACAGGGGAGACGTGACATTGTGGAGGCATCAACCCAGCGTGGCCGCAGGGGTCTTGGCCTCATGCTGAAGGGCTTCCAGGGGGAACTCAATGTAGACTGGCAGGATGAGCCTGAGGTACCTATGGGTGGCAGATGTGGAGAAGCATCAACTGTTACATTTTCACTGTTGTGTCTTTGCAGCACTCCTATGTATGTCTCCCTCTCTTGTCCCAGCCCAGTGCCATAGAGGAGGTGCAGTGGTTTCCGGAGAGCTCTACAGAGACACCCGATGCAGAGGAACTGAGGGACTGGATGACTGTGGGGAAGGTTTGCACTACGAAGAACCCATATTGGCATACCATGTTGAGACTAAGGAAGAGCCGTCTCCCAAGTGGATAGCGTCCTTCATCAGCTAGCTGATTTTTGAACCAAACCTGATATGTTTTCTCTGTTCATTCCAGAGGAAGATGAAGATTGAGGATGAGACAGAGTTTTGCAGTGAGGACCTGCTGCACAGCCTGCTGCGGTGCAAGGTGAGGTGGGGCACTAGATCATTGCTCTCCCCCGGGCCCAACCCACACAGCTCAGACCTTGTAGTTTTCACTCTGTTGGGCCGGTGTGTTTACTTCAGAGTGTGTTTACTCCAGAGTGTGTTTGATGACCTGGAAGGTGAGGAAATGCGCCGGGCGCGGACACGAGCCAACCCATACGAGACCATCCGGGGGGTCTTCTTCCTGAACAGGTAGATGGTCACAAACTGACATGGGAATATATTCAAATGTACAGAAATATACTGTGATGTATGAATAGAGGAATGCTTCCTGTCCAGCAGTAGAGTATAGATATATGAGTGGATGATGGTTGGTTTTTAAAGTATTTATTTAAAAAAAAAAAAAAAAAAAATTATTGGATATGGTTGTGTTTTATAATTGATAACGTATGGGGGGGAAAATAATGGTAGTTCAGAATCAAGTAGTTTTTCTAGCTGGACCCAAAAATAGCATATGATTAGTTAGTTCTTGTTGACTGCTTATCATTGTAGACTTTTGTTGTTTGATGTAAAAATTGAATGTTCAGTAGAATAACTATGTATGAGTGTACTACGTATGTATATATAAATACATTCTACTCATCCCATAGTTAAATTTTGAGGCTGTTACATTAAATTAAAATGTTTTTTACCCCCCCAGAGCAGCAATGAAAATGGCCAATATTGACCACGTGTTTGACTACATGTTCACCAACCCAAAGGATGTCCAAGGGGTGAGTCTGCTCCAGCCTATCTGTGTTCAGATATCAGGAAGTCACTCTATTTTGTTACAACAGTTATAGTGTGTAGCACCATGTTGTCCATTGTAAAATGTTCTGAAACTGAAATGTAGTTCAATAAAATGCTAAATCTGGTTGCTGTTAGGTAGTAATGGTGATGTGCAATAACCAGCAGCAGTGACTAGAGTTTGAATTCGGTTATCTGCAGGCTTGTGGTTGCTTTGCGGTCACATTACGGTTTATGTGACATGCAGAAACCCTGCACCCGGGACCGTGAGGGTGAGCTGCTGTACTTTGGGGACGTGTGCGCCGGCCCAGGGGGTTTCTCCGAATATGTGCTGTGGCGCCGGCGGTGGCATGCCAAAGGTTTTGGCATGACCTTACGTGGCCCCAACGACTTCAAGTTGGAGGACTTCTTCGCCGCCCCCAGTGAACTCTTTGAACCCTTTTATGGTGGGGTGGTCTGCATAGGAGCATAGGGAGCTTCTGTTGGTCGTATGTTGTCAGAACTGTAACGATCATAATTGTATTGCACTTGTCATCATGGAATTCTACAGTGATCCTGTGATCTCCTTGGCTTTCTACTCCAGGGGAGGGAGGGATTGATGGTGATGGAGACATCACCCGTCCGGAGAACATCAGCGCCTTCCGGAACTTTGTGCTGGAGAGCACTGAAAGGCGAGGGCTGCACTTTCTCATGGCGGATGGGGTGAGATTCAATTGAGGTTGTATGACTGAGTATCACATCTGTTCTGGCCTTGACTGTTTCCACCATGTTGCGTTTTGTCCTGTGCACATGTACACATGAAAAATAGAGTAGTTGCCATTGTGACTTGTGGAAAACTTGGGATAGGAGTCTTATGTTGAGTTGTTGGTTTTCAGTTCTGTACATGTTCTTTTCACAGGGCTTTTCAGTGGAAGGACAGGAGAACCTCCAGGAGATCCTTAGTAAACAGCTGCTTCTTTGCCAGTTCCTCACTGCTTTGTCCACTCTCAGGACAGGTATGAGGGTAGTTAAAATGCTTCGCTGCAGCACCTGTTCTTTTCTCAGTTAATATGGTCCTGCTTGATGGGGGGGAGGGGGTGTTGAGACTGAAAGTCTGTTTGTAACTTGATTTGTTTGCCATTTGACAGTCACTTTTACCACTAATTCGCTTGCAGTAATAAAGATGTTCCTGTTTTTCAGGGGTTCTAAATATTGAGTCCAGCTACAATTTAAAAAAAAAAAAAAAAAAAAAAAAAATTTTTGAAGGTTTTTTGTCCTTTTTCCAGCTTCCAGGNAAAAAAAAAAAAAAAAAAAAAAAAAACCTTTGTAAGACGTTAATATTTTATTTGCTTCGAGCCACCATACAGTGGTCTGACATCTGGTTCTGGGTGATCCGTACCTCACACACTATGCTTCCGGGACATGCACTCTACCACCACAACCCTGAAGTAGCATATTTTTTCCTTCAGTGATAAATAAAGGAATAACTTTGAGCTGCGTTAAAATTTTTAAATAATTTCAAATTATTGAAAGTAAAAATACTTAGTCTTTGCAAACTCCTATTTAACTGATGACCGATTCAGCCCATTCACATGTATAGCATTTGCCATCTTGTCATGGACACTGATGAAGTTTCTGTTTCAGGTTTTACTGATATTTTACTGCTGGACACAATTACAGGTTGCATTTATTCCACTACAAACATACATTTTAAAAAATTTTGTTTCAGCATTAAAAATAAACAAGTGTTTTTATCTCTTAAAAATGACAAATCGACTATTATAACATTGAGGAACCAGTGTATTTGAATGAGCGGATGATTCCCCTTAACAAAGATTACTTAGTCTTGTGATTCACATTCAAGGATACGGTCTCTGTTTCACTGGCACTGGAGTCACTGGATTTTCATCTATAGATGTGCAAACTAACATTGCCACTATTTATCGGTGTTCTACAGGTGGCCACTTTGTGTGCAAGACCTTTGACCTTTTCACTCCCTTCAGCGTGGGCCTCATTTACCTGCTGTACCTCTGCTTCGAGAGAGTGTCTCTATTCAAGCCCCTCACCAGCAGACCCGCCAATTCCGAGAGGTCAGACAAACTCTTAAGTCTTGAATTTAGTATATGTGTTGAAGTACAGGATCCCAGGTGCGGCTGAGATTTCTACTGTGTGTCTCCATGTCAGGTATGTGGTGTGTCGGGGTCTCAAGCCTGGGTCAGCCCCTGTTAGGGAGTACCTGTTCACCGTGAATCTTAAGCTAAACCAGCTAAGGCACACAGAGATGGATGTCACTGAGGTTGTGCCGCTGGACATCATCAAGGGGGACACAGATTTCTGCAACTACATGATCAGCTCCAATGAGAGGTAAGCCCATCTCTTCAAAAATCAAATGAATCATTGTACTGTTCATACAAATACATATAGAAGATCATACACATACATTTTTAAACAAGATCTGCATCCCTGAAGGTGAGTGCCTGTCAATTAGTAATTGTTTCCTGAATTTAGATACTAAAGACAGTAATTTGCAGTTTAAAGTAATTTGTTGTTTAAAGGTCTTGTCAGAAACCTTTTATTTACCTTAGAAGAAACAGAAATTGCTGCACAAAGCTGTATTTACAAGAAAAGGGACTGATCAGACACTTGCTTCCCTTTCAGTCACTGTGCTGTCCAGATTAAAGCCTTGGCTAAAATCCACGCCTACGTTCGGGACACGTGAGTCTGGTTTTTCCCCCTCTCAGTTTTTCAGTGGTCTAGCATGCTACACTTGTGTAAGTCTAACCTAGTGTGTGGAGTCGCAGATTTGTGTGTGTTCTCTTTTCAGCGCATTGACAAAGTTTTTACACTCACCTTTAGGGAACTGTATTCATACCATTTCAAAAGGAAGTCATCTGCTATGTCTTCTCAGCTATTCTGCAGCAGTTCTCAAACATGGTGGACACTTATTGCTTGCTTTGCTCTAACTCCTTTGTCCAGTTTGTTCAAAATTTTAACCTTCTGTGTGGTTTTTAGGACACTGTCAGAACCACGACAGGCTGAGATCCGCAAGCAATGCTTGAAGTTGTGGGGGGTGAGTGGATGCAGTGGATTGTAGGGTTGCGGGGTGACAGTATGGGGAGATGTTTTTTTCTCATACTCTTTCTGCCCTTTCACAGATCCCTGACAAGGTGCGTGTGGCACCAGCCTCTACAGACCCCAAGAGCAAGTTCTATGAGTTGATGAAGGTGAGTTGGGAGCAATCATACTTTGTTTTTGTAGTGGCGATACATCTGAATACTCACGGTGGCTTATCCCCCACGCTGTTTCAGGGCTCTGACATCGAGGCATTCAACTACAAGCCCACCCCACTGAATCCCCACACACTGGACAAAATGCAGCATGTTCTAGATTATCGCTGCATCGTAGGAGGCGGAGAGCATCTCTTTCTGCTAAGCCTGGGGGTGAGTGTTGTCATCATCAGATTAACAAAAAACTTTAGGCAGTCTGCTAATGCCATAGTGTGTCATGAAATTACCAACTTGAGCTCCATAAATTCACGTTATACTTTTTTTAGATGAAGCCTTTGCTCATGGCATATTACATTATTAGATACCTTTATATTGATGTACCCATTAATACAGCAGTTTTCTGCTGAGAGTAATTAAGGAGTAGTACCTTGATCAAAGGTATAAAAGCAGAACTGCAATACAAAGATTTTTCACTTGCAAGTGAATGGCAACGTGTTTGTTTTTTTGTAGCCCTTTTTCGTTTTGGTTCAAGTTTATAAATCAGAGGTTGATTTAGAAGTTATTGGTGTTTTTTGTTCCCCAATAACGTGTCAGGTATTGTTGAACAAAAAATATTATCATTAGAACTTAATGGCGTTGAGGACGGCAAATGAGTGATAGTCTACTTTCTCATGCAGAAATCCCAGATCTACACGTGGGATGGGAAGACACCACTGCGATGGAAGAAGCTGGAGAACTTCAAGATGGAGCTTCCCAGAGACACACTGCTGAGTGTGGAGATTGTGCAGGAGCTCAAAGGAGAGGTATCTCAGCTGGGTAGTCCTGAAGGAAGCACTCTATACACAAACTTGACCTTGGTCCAGAAATATTTTTCATTGTGTAAGCTGAGGTTCCTTGTGGTAGATATGCATATGTTTATATTTTGCTTCATACTTATTAAACATTACACAGAGCAGTTGACTACGATTGGCACCAGACATCTTTGAACCATCAAAAAATGCTTTTAAAAAGTTGTGAGTGTTGAAGAAAGTTTGCTTGCAAATAAGATACTTTGCTTTTCTCTTGGCAGCTGTACAGTCAAAGCCCACCTGATACATATTAATTTGATAAGTTAACCACAAATCATTTTGTGCTAACCCTTCTGTAGGGCAAGGCTCAGCGCAGGATCAATGCTGTCCACATCTTGGATGCTCTGGTGCTGAATGGGACAGATGTGCGGGACCAGCACTTCAACCAGCGGTCAGTCTGTTTATTAGCCTTTGCTTTGATGATGTCCTGCTGCACCCTCACACACATTCAGAAAACAATGAGCTTATGAGAAAGTACACCAAAAACCACAATATGTTTAACTTGTGACAGAATCCAGATGGCAGAAAAGTTTGTGAAAGCTGTTTCCAAACCCAGCCGGCCTGACATGAATCCGATCCGGTAAGGAAGCGCACAACCAAGTGCATTTTCTGGGCCCTTGCATGCATTTCTCCAGTCATAAATTAGGTTATTAGTCTCCTTTTTCTGTTTTTCACAGAATAAAAGAAGTGTACAGACTGGAGGAGATGGAGAAAATTTTTGTCAGGTAAGAAGAAAATTAATTTGTGGAAAACCTACACCCTAAAGGTTTAATTCTTTTATATAGTTATGGATATGAATTTTATGCATGTTATACGATGTGATTCTGTGATCCATTTTTTGGTGTTCTTAACTTTACCCACATCATGCTTGTGCTCACACATCCCCAACCAGACTGGAGATGAAGGTGACAAAGAGCTCAGGAGGAGTCCCACGTCTGTCATACACTGGCAGGGATGACCGACACTTCCTGCCCAGTGGTCTCTACATCATAAAAACAGTCAATGGTGAGCGTCCAGGGCAATCGTTAGAACAGGGATGTTCATGTGCTTTATTACCTGCAGATTTGTAATGTTAACACATGGACAGCTGCTTATTTCTTTTCATTTCCTTCTTTTTTAGACCCCTGGACAATGGCATACAGCAAGAACTCCAAGAGGAAGTTCTTCTACAACAAACTAACAAAAGAATCAACATACGACCTTCCGAGCGGTTCCGTAGCCCCCTTTCAGTGAGTATCTGTGGGCTGGGCACTGCATGTCTTGCCTGAAGTATGCGGTGCAACCTGACTGAGTGGGGAAAATTGTTTGTCATCTCCACAGCATATGTCACTTCGAGCGAATGTTCTGGGCGTGGGAGGATGGGGTCCGAGTACACGACTCCCAGACCAGGGTGGACCCAGAGAAGCTGTCCAAGGAGGATGTGCTGACCTTCATTCATCAGCACTATCAACCCTGAGCAGCGACTTTGAATGTCACAACTGCAGTCCACCCCATGGGCCACCTATATCTACAGGCCAGAACTACGCCCTGCCTACGAATTTTAAATTCCCCCATATGTCCCATTTTAGGGATTTGTTTTCTGATAGTCATCCCCATTAGAACTGTAATGGCTGTGGAAATCCTTGTCACATTCATATAAAACATTTCTATTCTCTGGTACATAATCAGTGTTGGGCTATTGTAGAAAACCAGCAGGGTGACTCTTGGTGTGTTATGCTTTGAACCTGGCTCCGCTCAGAAGCATATATGTTAAGCATTCATTATCTCTCCTGTATTTAGGTGACATCTAGTTTGTGCCATTTTCCTACAGCTGTGCTAGCTGTGTTACACCAGGATCTGCCTGTTGTGGTCAGACATTACCATTTCTGTCATATAGTAACTGTCGGTTACAATAGCTGAAGTGGTGATAAAATTATGTGGATTAAAATAGTTGACTTGTCTTGAAGTACAAGATGCACAGCTACTGCTGTGCTTTGTGGCTCTGGCCTGGTACCCTTTCTCTTGTTTTACTTTTAAACACTGAGGTTTCAGTTGGAGAGGCAAAACATTATTTAAGACTCTGAGTCTACGAATTTGACCCCCTAAATGATATAATAAACATTTATGTTCTTTAACCTTTTCAAAGTTTTTCTTATCATACCAAAGAGAAATACAAGATTTTGTAGATTGAATTATGTTTAACCAAGCTGTGAATTTCACTTTTAAAATTTAGATTTTAAATTGGCTACACCCTGTTTGAGCAGCAAGTAGTATAGTGGTTACACCCATTGCCTTGCACTCAAAAGACCAAGGTTCACTTTCCTGCTCGAATACCTCTGATCAAGGTACTTGCTGTGAACTGATGCAGTAAGTGATCCTGCTCTTTAAAAGGGTGAAGAATTTTAAGTAGCTTAATGAAAAAACCTAATCTTCTGAGTTGCTTTGGAGAAGTATTAACTAAATGGATAAAGGTAACTAAATAAGCAAGTCCTGTTTACCTTCAAAAACATCATAACATGCATGTGTACATGGAGCATGAAATTTTTCTTTAAAAATATTGTCTTTGTGCTTTAAAAAAAGAATATCAGATGTGTGAAGCATGAGGAATTTGGAGACCAGTATTATGTACAATTACCCAATTCTTAATGTCTTTTCTACATGCATACACACGTCATATGATATATAGTGTTTTAGAAAACAATGTTTGCACACAATGCCAATTGCAATCTCTGCCTTCTCAGGATGCTATAAAGGAGGTGTGCTGATCAGAGTGATGGCCAGTGTCAGAGCAAAAGGCTAACTGTTGGTCCCTGGGTGGCCTGAGGGTGGAAGCAAGGTGGTGCTGAGAAAGCAGAGGCCTCACTAGTCCTGACAGACTGATTGAAGACATCAGGAGACAGGGTGCTTTAGGAACTCCCGTTTTATTGCTGAGACAAGAACGCTTGAGGTGAGCCCACACTCTTAAGGTCTCAGCCATCTCGTCCCATATGGCTGCAGATGAATTAGAACATCTGTGTTCTCATTGTACTAAAATAAATAGTCTACAAAACAAATTTCCCCTTTAAAAAACAAAGGTTATAAAATTGTAAAAATTCTGATAGGTAGGAGACCATTTTTAAACTGGAATATATTTTAAAGACAAAAACAGTATAGCACCTAGATGATATTGCCATTTTCAGTTCTTTGACACCAAACCCCACAATATACAACCCTCAGTAGGTGTAGATTAGTCAATCATCAAATGAAACTCTGGCCTGATAGGGGCACCAAATTGTACTCCATTAGTTCTTTGGTAAACAAAATTTCACAAAAAATGTTTTTAATTTTTATACAACCTGTAAATCATAATTCAAATTATTGAATAACAATGCAGCACTCAATATTCCCAAAATGTGAAATACAAAAAAAAAAAAAGTGCAAAACTTAAAACTGACAACTGCAACCAGTCCTTTCTGGAAATGAACCTTAGTAATGTCAACTTGAACACGTGCTTTTTCCTCCAATTCTGGCTTTCAAAATACTGTTCTTTAGTTACATTCAAATTATTGCACAAAACTCTAGGACTGCAAACATAACCGTCTCATGTAAAAGATCGCTGCTTTAAACCTTGTGCAGTACAGGAGCTGTGCAATGATCATTTTGGTTTCCTCCACAGTAGCACAGATGAGTAGCAACTCGAGGCTTCTTCACTCAGGCTGATCATCGCAAAACACAGTAATTGTACTACATCGTTCATTGCAACCAGTCGCCTCCCTGCACATACAGTTGCACCACGGACGGACTTCACACTTCCCTCCTTTCACATGCATCGCCATGTCCTTAGTATGGGCTGCCAAAACAACAAACAAATTTGCAGGTACTTTCAACTCATCCTCTGCATACAAAAGGTGAACCACAGGTTAAACGTGAGGCTACGCTGGCTTTGGACGTGTGCTATTCCGTGAAAGAATGTAGATAATGTCATAAAAAAAGGGGGCTTGGGTCAAAATAGAGCTGAAAAACTTTTCACTTTTGATTTAACACCATGGAATCTGGCCCTGTGGCACCTGGGCTGAGGACCATTTTGAAGAGGCATGCCAGAGGGTGTGTGGCGTACTCTGGTGTGTATTCTCCCCTTTGAGTTAGTTTGCTTCTCTACCAGCTGTCTTTTTACGCTAAGAGCTGCTGGAGTCCTGCACCTGCGACAGGGGGCTGAGAGTCCTGCTCTCAGGGGGCTCGCACGTGTCAGCAGCCTCAGCCAGCTCGCCCTCCCGCTCACAGATGACGGTCATGGGGCTACTCAGGATACGGCTACGGGTAGAGTAGCGGCTGCTGGCGGCAGAAGGCGGTGTGCGGGAGCGTCCATGCCTGGTGCCCATCAAGGATGCAGAGAAGACTGGGGAGAAGCGCGGCAACATGCCCTCGGTACGTGCCCACTGTTCACGGGCTCTTCTGCCTTGGCCCGGGGAGGTGCAGGGGCTGATGGGCTCTCCAGCATTTGGGTCCAGGGCAGAGTCAGAATGTGACCTCTGCTGGCGGGGATCAGTGCTCCTGAGGATCTCCGCAGCAGACATGCGGAAGCTTGTCTCAGAGCGACAGCCCTTTTTCAGCAGCAGAGCCTTGAAGCTGTCACTACTGGTGGCGGTCCTGCGAAGGCTGCGCTGGATGGAACCCGTCTGGCGAGGCAGGGACCCCTGGCCTGGGGTTGTGCTGGTTGGGGTGATGGGCGGAGAAGAGGAGTGGCTCCCCCTGCGCTCCTCTTCAGTCTCCCTCCAGCCAAGGACCTTTCTTTTTGACCTGCGTGTGACAGACACCAGCAGTTTATACATGGATATACAGCAAGAGAAAATACAAGATTGTTTTAGAAAAAAATCTGCTGAACTATCTGCTATGGTAAGCTTCTTGACACCTTTACCCAGTGATCTACAGTTTAACCCTTACAGTGATAATCTAGCTATATACCCCCCCCCCCCCCCCCCCC
>UFQX01000571.1:82736-128568 GCA_900497675.1 Arapaima gigas | reverse complement strand
CCCCCCCCCCCCCCCCATATACACACACATCTCTTTGCATGGTTTCCTCTTACAGTCCAACCAGAGGAAGAACCTGTAAGCTCTACATGGACTGGACTCAAGCGAACATGTGAGCACAGAAAAGGTGTGTTAGCTTAAAGACAAAATCAGTGTTTCATATTTCCATTGTAAAACCTTTTAAAATGTATGTCCTCTGGACTCCAGTACACTATGCTTGTGAAACAAAAATTCTTCCACAAGGGAGGCAGACTCTGCTCACATCATACAAAACCACACTGATGCCCAGTTGCAAAGGACGTTGCAGTTAATACTCCCCTGAATGAAGTTAGATTAGACAACAATTAGAGAAACAAAGTAGTTTGGTTAGAACGATAATGGATTAGAAGTCCATGTCAAGGCTTGTCAAAAGAAAATTTACCCATTAATACAGCTGAAGTTATCAGCTACTTGAGCAAATAAATGCATAAATATATATGTCAGATACATGGCTGATACAGAGCTTAATTGACAACCGGTACTGCGGTGAATCATGGGGTTTAAAATGTCAGTGTCACAAGTCCAAGGAATTCTGTATGAGGAGTAATACAACTGCTCCATAAATGAACTTTTTTCCCTCAAAAAAAAAATTTACACAAAGGATGAGAAAGGCAATTTAGATTCAGGATTCACACATGCTGTGATTATAATGCGAGAGCATGTACTGCTTGTGCTGTTACCTACGGAAGTCTCATGGCTTCCAAGTACTGTCTCAAAAAGACAAAATTAGCTTGAATTTGAATGTAGTGCAATATTTTCTACAGCTTGTGTGGTCAATCCCTCACCTGTTCTAAATTCCTGGAAAAGCTTAAGTATCTTCAGTCATTCTTTTAATTAGTGTTTTAGATACTAGTGGTGAGATAAAAGGGTGCACATTTTTTCAGTTAACTGATGCTTTTCTCCAAATCAACTTACAATGTTACAGTTGTATACTAAACCACTGATTTACCCGTTTCTATAGATGGGAAGTTTTTACTCTCAGTTCAGGATAAGCATCTTGTCCAAGGGTATGAGCAGGGACTCGATGCCACATCTTATGATTGTGAGACAACTTCTCTAACCACTAACACTACATCTGCTGCCCCTACATACATTCACATGCAGTACTTGTGCAGTCTTCTGGTAATATTACTCAATCATTTTCTAGCCCTCTAATTTGGAAAAGTAAACCTAAAGGGTGTTATATAAGTTCGACGTGCGATTATGTATAATTTATGAGGCAGTTACTACAAGCTGAACATGCAGTGGTGGAAATGTGTACCTCTTTTACTTATTTATTGCTTGGAGTCTATACAGAAAGCCACCAATAATGAGATGGCTTGATGAAGATGACAGAATTGGATAAGAAGGATGTGGAGGAGCAGGACAGAGGTGAATTTGGAAGCTACCTGTGAATAACGGCGAAGAGGTCCTCGGTAGTCCGGGGCCGCGTGGGTGTTACCACGTCCTCCAGCGCTTTTCCATCAACCATGGCCCCAGGCGAGGAAGTGGGTGTGCTGGAGTCAAACACCTCACCTTGAAAGAGACAGATACACATGAAGCAGGGAGCCCTTAGATCCCTGAAACTTACCGCTCGCAATCCACAAAAGCCCCTCTATGATTGTGATCTGCAAAGGGCGGATAATAGAGAGGGTGAATCCACGGGTCTCACACACTTCTGTGTTCATTCACATTGACTTCACACAGCTGCTTTCTTAGCACTGTGCATGGGGTGCCTGAGCAGCTGCAGAAAATCTCATGTTCCACTTCCCCTCCCCCCTGCACTCACTAACTCGCTACCTCCTGGGAACCATAAACCTTCCCATCTCAGACAGAGAGAGGCAGAGTGTGAAAGTATCCCGATGGCTGACGCTGCAGTAAGATCCTAGACTAAATCTATGAAGAGGAGGTGATGTGGCCTCTGACCTTTCCCTGTGGAGGGTCAGGGAGGAGGAGGGATAACCCCGGGCAGCCCTGAGAAACAACAAGACAAGTGGGCTTTTGCCACCTCCTCATCCAGGTTCAGGCATAGAAAAACAAATCAGCAGGGGTGAGAACATAAGCTACACTACAAATCACCCATCATCTGGAAACCAATCTAGTCCTCATCTTTAGTGACTCTTTGTAAAACTACACAAGAAAGTCCCATGTTGTGGCCTGACAGGGAAGTGTGGTAAAGTCTCTCTATAGCCTGGAGGAACTAAACTAATAGGGCTTCACATAATCCCTGATAACAGTGAAATGGTTTAGTCCAGACTGGTGAAGGTTGTGTGTTAGAACTGTCGGACTCGTAGGTAAACATTAAGATGCACAAAAGCCTTCAATACGTCTCCGTGTCGGCAAGAAAAATTCAAGTGCTTTTCATCAGCTGCATGAAACACCTCACAGACTGAAAAAGCAGAACCAGAAGGAGAACTTTTTAATCTAAATGTCATACTGCCACCCTGAATAATTTAAAAGTAGTACAGCAATTATTTTGTCGACATACCACTGGTCTAAAAACTAGCATATTCTTTAGGCATTATACATAATGCTATATATAGTATTAGTATATGAGTATATATTATAGGGACTTTTAATGTGAAACTGACACGTGACCAAAGTCCTGCTGACTTACCGTTATCCTCTTCCTTGGAGCTGATAGATCCAGTGGTGCTGCTTGTAGCATCACCGTCTCCGTCTGAAGTGCTCCTCTCATCACAAAGGATGAGCTCTTGGTCCTCACTGAGGTCAAGGAGTTGGTGGGACATCAGGTCTGTGGAGAGCCCACTGTTCAGAGGTTCTTGCCTACCTAATGAAGGAGAGCTCTCGAGTCCCCCATCCTTGTCTTCCTTCTCAAGCAGCTGCTGCGGGAACACCTGCTCATCTGTGGTTCCCAAAGTTGACTTCTCATTTGTAGAACTAATCTCCACAGTTCCTTTGGCATCAAGGCTCAGGGGTTTCTTTTCTTCTGTAACAGGCTGGCAGAGAACTGGAGGCATGATTAAGGTGAGTTTGGACTTCTGAGGGGAAGAAGGAAGTTTGTGCTTAGACGTAATTGTTGGCTTTGGAGACGGTGATAGCTCTTCAGGCAGGGCAGCAAGGCAGGGCTGGTCTAGACCTTCCAAAGGGCTATGCAGACTCTCAAGGGGTGGCAAGTCTTTAAGCTGGACGCTATTAATAGCCCCACCTTGATTGACCTCAGACAATTCAGGCTCTTTTGGGAGATCCTGCCGGAATTCAGTTACCGTATGCATCCCATTTAAAGAAAGCCCATAGCTGGCAGGAAATGGTAACACAATAGGGGTCTCTGGGTTTCTAGATTGTTCTTGTGGTAAGGGCATTAGACATTCATGCCTGTGCTTTGCCTTCGGAAGATCGGACGAGCATTCTCTAGCGGTGTTGTCCACTTTCTCCAGCTTTTTCACAGGTCGGAGCTGCACCATTTGTAGTGCCTTGGCAGTAATCGGGGGCTTCTGAAATCTATCAGGTTCTATACAGTGGTTAGTGACTTTTTTCTCATGCCGTGAGTCTTCTGCGCTAAATGGTTTAACAGATTTAAGAGCATCTTTTATGTTTATTAGGCTGAGTGTTGTGCCTATTGACTGGCTAGTCAGAGATCGATGTGGTGATGGAGGAGTTACGGAAGCACTGAAAGGCAGAGGTGGAGGTGGGGGAGGGGAAAGTACAGGAGAACTTATAGAATTTTCAGTTAGGAAGTCAGTGCTTGGATTATCTTCTGATAAACGGGGAGTGATTTGTAGTCCTGAAGGGGGGATAAAATTCTGCCTTGATACCTTTCCAGGGCTTAGAGCAGTGGGGGATGTTGGACTGGATGGGGACAAGGTGGTCGGCTGAGTGGAAGTGACAGACAAAGTTAGAGGAAATGAAAGGCTAGTCAAATCAAGGGAGTCCTTGCTGGAATCAGTGATGGTGGATGATTCCTGTGTGGAAGAGGACACAGACACAGAAGAGGAAAGGGAGGATTTTCTCTCGGGCACTTTGGGCTTAGGCCTCAGCCCAGCTGGAGACAGCGACTTCTTCAGAGATGCCAGGTTGTTACCAGTATTGAGGCTGTTAGACTCGCTGCAATGTCCACTGGTGGGAGGTGTTAGTTGATGCCTTTTGTCTGGTGATGAGCTAGACTTTGTCTCAACTCCTACGCTATCCTTTTGTGTTGCTGGGAGGAGCATTCGAGAACCAGGTTGGGAGCCTTCAGTGGAGAAATCCCCTGGAGTCTTCCCAGCAGTCTGTGGTATAGCACAGCCCACTTGGTAGGTCCAGGGCTCACCAGAGTCACAGTGCAGGTTGCTGCTGCTGTTCTGCAAAGTTTTAACGGTGCAGATGACGTTCTCATTAGAACCAAAAGACAACTTCCCACCACTCCCATTACTGACACTGCTCTGGCTTCTGGAGCACTGCACCCAGAGGTCCTCATAATCGCTAGAAGGACTCCTGTTTGGGGGAGAGACCTCGTTGCTCTCTAGACTCAACTGCAAGGACTCCTGTAAAGTGGCGATCAAAGTCTCGCTCAGCAATGAACTATTTGATTGTGCATTTTTTGCGTTGGGCAGGTGATTCTTTCCTGGTTTTCGTCGCAAAGAATCAGTCCGAGTTGGTGGCAGTGGCGGTTTTTTGGCTTTGCGAAGGGAAATGCTGCGCGACAAGGACTTGTTGCTGTAAAGACTAATTCTGTCATCTTGGCTATGGTGCTCCTTGCATTCATAAAAGGTGTGTTGCATATGGTTTGTACCATTGATGTTGCTGTAACTACGTGACTTGGGCCCTAAATCCAGGTGCATGGAGGTGAGGTCACTGTCATAATCCATGGAAGAGAGAGAAGAGGACTCAGTTTTGCTCGAAGGTTGCTCTAGACTGCTGCACATGGGATTTATGGGTGTGGAGCAGTTGGAGACTGGGGAGTTGATAGGTGGGCTGTCATAGATCCACTGGTCTTGGGTGATGCTGCTGCAGCTCTGCAGGCTACCATACGAGTAGTTAGACTCACTTGGTGCATTCTTGCAGCAGCTGCCCTTCCTGCCATCCAGGTTACTGCACTGAGAATCTGTCTCAGTGAGGGTGCCAGTGCTGAGGGACACAGCTGAGTCATATCGTGATGGGGTGGAAGTCAGCGTTATGGATGGGAGATGCTGTTCCTCTTTATGCCCGGTGGAGCTGAGAGGGTTGTCAGTTGGGTAGGAAGACACAGCATGTTGGACGTGTGAGCTGGCTTCTGTGGTAACAGCAACAGCCTCGGAAGAGGGAGGGGTATTACTTTTGCCAGCAAATAAAGCAGGGTACGTAGCTTGATTGTTCTGGAATTGCCTCCTTTCTTGTTGGCCAGAGTGGTTTTTGACTTGGAGGGAGTGCATGCCTGCAGTGCCATCCACCGACCTCAGTGGGGTGCTGGTGTGGCTGGGGTCTGTGTGGAGGGAGATGTGGACACCCTGACGGGGCAGACTGTGGAAGCGCTGGTCACTTCTGCTGAACTGAGGAGCACAGGTGACACCAGCACACTTACTTACAGTGGAGACATTGCCTGAGGAGGAGTTTGAAAAATTGGCCATCTGGGCAGCGATCCCATGACCTTTCTGAGCCCTGATTCTCCGCATAGACGGCTGTACAATCTTAACCTCCTCCTCCGTCTGGCAGCTGGAATCTCGAGTACAAGAGTAACGCAGGGTTGAACTGATGCTACCAACACGACCCAGTGTGGAACACTGACCCGGAACATACATCATGTGAGACTGGAACATCTCTCCATTTCCTGTGGATGATGTCAAAACAAGGAGAAATCAGTTTTAGTAATTTTTCTGCCAAACTTTTTCACTACTGGCTTTTAGCTGACTGGGAAGTTGTGGAGAAGAATGGGAGCGAGCACTCATGAGCAATCCATTACCTAGCTCCTTCTGGATGTTGTCAGGGACCCCAGTTATCGTCTTCCTCCTCCTGACCTTTTTGGCCCGCCTGCCCAGAGTGTCTGTGTTTACCAGGGAGCGGCGAACACTTGCCTGCCGGTCAAAGTTCTCTCCTGGTTCGGAGTGGCCAGTGCAAACAGATACACACATGTTGACATGGTTGATACTGGGAGACATTTACCATTGCAAACATTGTCAGTTTTACTCAGAAAATCCTGATGCCACCTCTAGAAGGACAATGCGAAGCATTGTGATTCATTCTGCATTCTGGCTTCCTAACCAACAACTAATTTGACACCACGACCAATATAAACTTAAAAAATTGAAATTTAAAGCAATTTCTGAGGCAGTACAGTTTGTACTCATTATAAACTGGACAGAAGAATGAGAAGACAAGCAATTACATCTCTCAACTGCTGCAGAGCTGGGGAGACATGTTCACTCATTCTGTGATCAAACTTATGAAACAAAAGCCTCATAGGGGGCAAGAGAGAAAAATACTTGTTTCCCACATTAATTTAACACAGGGGGAAAAAAACAGGCAAATTTGGTTGCTTTGTTTAATTTCCTTCCAGCTAGACTCAGTCTCAGGCTCTAACTGCTACGACTCCTACTGGTTCTAAACACTGCCACAGAAACGAATGAGTGTGGCATACCAGTGACATTGATGGGGATGATGTCAGCGAGCACACACTGGGCTTGCTGCCTCATCTTCTCCTCAGGGGTGGGCAGCGGCAGTGTTTTACTCCAGCGGGTCTGTCCATTCTCCAGCAGGGGGGGCTGATGATGGGGGGTGGAATACAGCAGCCTCTCCTCCTCCACCGAGGACACTGTGGACTGTGCAAAGCAGCACGTCGCTTATTTACGTTTCATATCGTCGCCATTACTGTTCTGTTTGTTAATATAAGACAAACTAGCAACACGAGTAGCTCATAGCTGACGCTTGATATAGTATCACGTTATTATAAAGGTGTAAATCATGGAAATGGTTATGCACACAAATCCCTTTTGAACTTGAGCATAGTTCCGAGGTGCATTATCTTGATTTTTGTTCCATTTTGAACATTTCATTACAAAATATTGCACAGAATTGTTCTCCCAGTTCAATCATTCTATGCAACAAGCAAAAAGAGGGCATTTAGACAGGGAAACTGCATTCCTGTGTTAAGGCCCCTGAAGCTCATGTTTTCTCTGCTGAATTATTTAATCCAGTGTGGAGCTCATCTGAAAATGGAATGAAGATTTCAAGTACTACTTGCAGCATTCAGAGCTCCAGGCTGCATGTTAGCAGCACACAGACCACTTGATAAAAACTCCGGTGAGCAACATTCAGCAGCCTCAGCTTTGCCTGGTCAAGTAACAGTAGTCTGGCATCTCACACAGCAGGGCTAAAGTGACAGGAAGGTGGGAAAACCCCACGATGAGCCCCCCGCCACTGGGCGGCCGCTACCCCGCTGTCGGTGGCCCTGCTGTGCGCTGTCTGGTTGTATAAACATCACAGGGACATTATGGGGTGGCTGTGGGGGTGGAGGTGCAGAGCTGTGTGTTGTGACTGGAATATGTTCAGAACATGTGGCTCATAAAATGAAGTAGTCAGCAATGTAATTGAAACTTACAAACATACAGTACAGAGGATTATATGCAGAAAGCAGTGAATAAAATGCTGATCAAGCTTGATCAGAGTCCGACTGCCAGAGGACTCGCTGGCACTTTGCACCTTCATTATTTTATGCATTAAGTCATTTTCTTCAAGTTTAAAATTGGATATTTATATTTTAACATATAATGCTTAAATGGGCTTTTTTAAAAAAATATATTGAACACGTTACAATATAAATGTATGATTTTGCTTTTTTTCCCTTGGCACAACCCTGACCAGGATAAAGTGGTTAACAGTAATGGATGGATGCTATATTTTTGCAGCTGTCCATAAAATCTGTAAAATTGAGGATAGACGTGTATTATTATAGTTATAATTATTATTACTATTACCGTTCTACAGTACAAATATCACTGGCAAGATTTAGGCAAGGTACCTACCCCTAGCAGCCATATGGTGCTCTTCTGTAATTCTGTGAGGCCCGAGACGTTTGGATAAATATTCCTACTGAAAAGTTAACCGTGGAAGTGACAGTACAAGCTGCCGGCTATAGGCCACTATGGTCTGCGGGTGTGAGGCGTGAAGAGGTGACGGCGTGGGGCTACAAAGTGGTGCTGTGTTCAACACACAGGTCACAGCTGCAACAGGGGACACTACCTTCTTTTGCCACCATTTTAAGTGACACCACACTGTAACGCAGGTTAGGAAGCTACACCGCTTCGTGGAGGAAGAGAAAACAACAAAACGGGAAAAAGTACACAACACATTAATAAATCAAATAAAGACAGATTAAATAAACTTAACACAAAACATCAAATTTAGGTTGCCGTGCTTTTTAAACACCACAGGTAAAAAATTAGATCAGCTGAAGAATTGTGCTTTTTTACTTTCTATCACTAGAGGGCAGCCTAACGCAAAAATGAGTTTTTGAAGCTAAAGTGTTGGTACATTTTTTTTCTTAAATAGCTGTATTAAATCCTGACCGAAAGGTCTTTGAATCATACTGTTTATGCCTATAAATGGCTGTCATAGTGTGATGTTTTAAATTGAGCTAATGTAATTGGGACCAGTGTGGGGTAAACAACATCATTACATTAAGATGTACAGCAGCAGAACAGAAATGTCTCAGTTGTTAATCATCAGCACAAGACTTTAGCAAACAAAGTACTTGCACTAGACACCTAGTTCAGGAAAAGACCACTGGTTAAAAAAAAGATGCTGTTGCAGTACATCGGTGTAAGATACAGACCAGAGTAAAGCTGCAGCAGTCGCCAATGTGTCAACCTTGAAGGATCTGAGATGTTCACAACCTACCTTCTTGTCAGGGTCCCCGTGGTCCAACAGGCTGCTGTCATAGAGGCTGGTGGTGGAGAAGGCTGGGCACTGGGAGTAGTACTGCGAGCTGCGGGTGCCATCTATCCTCAGCTTGTCACACTCTGCAAGGCAGCAACATAAGAATCATGGTGATACTGAGGTACTGGTACTCTGGAATGAGCCATAATGCCATTCACTTTAAAATGGCACATTGAATACAGTGCGGTTTCACGTGACGTCCTGCTGTCTCCTGCAGATTTACCCTTAGGGACAGAAAGCAACTGCATCATTCAGTTATGAAAACATTCATTATGAGATGCAGGAGATGAATTATTTGAAATGTCCTGAGTGGCTTTTGTTGTTTTCTTAAGGAAGTTAGAGTGAAGAAGTGGTCACACGTACCCACTAGTGCACAAGTCGCAACCCTGTCGTCATCCATCACAGTCACATTTGCATTTTGTACCAGAAACAGATCTACCCAGCTACCCCTGTCATGGATGGGACAAACCGACTGTCTGTGTGTGAAGCTCTTTGCCTGCTGTGAAATGCACTTTAGTTTTACCCAGTTGTTTGCTGCTTTGGAGAAGAGCGTCCACTAAATGAACAAACTTATAAAGTACAGGTCATATTAACAGGAGGTCCTGCTCCATCCCATCAGTGTTATTGAATAAAGAGCAGGAGGCTAAGAGAACCGCATTGCACTGGAGCAGTCAGAGACTGCATCTGGTATCAGTTTAGTTCTGAGCAGGTCAACAAGAAAAGAGAAGAAAACACTCAGCTGAGGGTCGCAGGTACATCTGAAAGCCACACACGGTCCCTCTACTCAGCATGTCTGCTGCTGTTCACTTCAGCAAATATTTATACATTTAAAAAAAACATACCTTTAAAACTGTTTTAACAATTTGATGTCAGGTATATTATTGTTGTTAGCTTTTAACATTTTACACATTGTACATTTTATATCAGGCACACACTGCCCACAGCAGTATTACTGTTATACATGATTACATGTCATGCAGGTATCAGATGGTAGCATAAGTGACTTTTAAATGAAGAGAATTTCAGTGTAAATAAATTAGTAGCTTAAATGACACCCCACTGGGGACTCGAGCACTGATGTCATTGGGGGTGATCGCCATATGGATACAGATCTGGTATCCCGCTGGGGGTCTGTCACACAGTCCAAGGGTGTGTCCCTGGAGGAGAGAGCAAAACTTGCAACAGAGCCACAAGTCTACATGTGGACTCTTGATGCGGAAGTTCACCTTAATGTGTCCAAAATGATGGTGGACATAACAGATTGTGTGGAGAATGGGGTGGTTTCCATGGAAACCAATCACTTTGCTCCACTGGACAATATCCAGCTTTGCTTCCACCCCCCCCCCCCGTGCCCTCAATTATGATGCTCCATCACTCTCACCTCTTGTTCATGTTAGGGCACAAGTCAGTTACTCCTACATTTTCTAGCCTCCCTTTGTACAGGTGGTGCTGTTCACAGAACCATCTTTATACCAAAACCATCACCACCTCCTGTGATAATGCACCTTGGAATGTTAAATATGGCAGGAAAATACAAAAAATTACAAAAAGTAAGCTGGGCTACACAAGACATCCTACAACATCATCCTTCAGGGCTGCAAAAAGCAAATTAAATGGATATATTTATAAACAGACATTTCATTTGCATAAAAAAAATGCCAACAACAGGCTGGTTGACCTTAAGACTCAAAAGTGGTACAGTGCAAAGATAGACCAGAAGGTATAAAGGACAGAATACAGTCACGGTCCAGAGGTGCAGTCACTCAGCTAGAACATTTCATGACTATTTTAACTGAAAAGGCTGATAATCAAACAGCCCATTGCAGATATAAAAGTACCTTAAAGTAATTTTTTAATGGCCTAAAAAAAAAAAAAAAAAAAATCACTGTTGATGTGAACAGCATATTTCTTAGTGACGAACCATGCTGCTGAAAGTGTAGTGCCAGCGCAAGAGTTTCCAACATGGAGGAGACCTTCCTACCAGGGTTTTTGTCTCACATAGTGGGTAAAATAGGCCAAGCATCTCCCTCTTCCAGCCTACAGAGAGGGACACGGCCTAAATTCTCCAAATCTGCTCCAACAGAAAATCCTCATGAGAATTGCAGAAAAAGTACCAAAGAACAAGTCTAATGAAATCTGTGCCACTGAGCAGTAAAAATACATTGTTGCTGTGTAGAGTTAAGACTGCTGGGTAAGTGATTGTCCTTCATCAGTGTGACCCGTTTCTTGGGCAGATCGATGCCCCCGATTGTCTCACTAACCTGTGACTGAGAGGGGGAGGGCAGAATCACCACACAGATAATCCTCTGAAAAGCAGGTCATATTGAACTGGCTGGAATTTTTTTCATGTTCAGATCTGGGTGTCTCTCTGGCCGTGGATGTGACCCGGTCACACTTACCGATCCATTCTCCTGTGGTCTGACTAACTGTTCGCACCACAGGGCACCACCTCAGCCCCGGCAGTGACATCGATCCCTCTGACTCCTGTCAATAAAATATCGACTCTTCCTAGTTTACTCAGGGGTTTCCTCTCCGCACAAAAGTTTGCAGCGTTCAGGACTGCAAAAAACACTGCTTAACACAACCGCACGACCAGCGAGATCTGCTCCCTGACAGCGCACATCTAATGTGTGCCACAGCTGCATTGTTCCAGGTCGAGCGCTTCTACACGGGTGCGCACAGATGCACGCTACCCGCAGTGAGGGGACGGCGGTGTGCTACACCTGTTTGTGACACCCATTAAAACCAGGCTTTGACAGCAGCGTACAGTGATGCGCCGTGTTGCCACTCTGCTGACGGCACTCGCTGCGAACGTGCGCCTGGCCCCTGACAGCAGATGGGAATTAGTCCACGTGTGACACCCGGCGCCCAGGCTCTTCAGCACAGGGCCAATTAGTCTCGTGGCGGGGTCCCCGTCAGCAAATCTCACACACCGGGGGGGAGCGGGAGTGCGTCCGCTGCAAAGCTGAAGGAAGCAGGAAGAGCTATTTACTGCACCGTGGTGTTGTGTCTGTTGTAGCGCTGGTTTCACCCATAATGCACCAAACATGTCCCTCCATAAAGCTACATGCTGCTTTTTTCCTCAAACAGCTTCTGGAGAACTTTTTTTTTTTTTTAAACATTCAAGATTTTCTATTGGTATGGTTTGAAGGATATGATGTCACCGTCACTGACTTCCACGCAGTATTTTATTTGTTGTTCACCCCATCGTTCGCCTTGCAGATAATGTGGACAGATAACGTGGCTTGTTTAAGAAAAACAACTACTGTACAGACTACTACTCTGAGAGTCAACCACAGACCTCGAGTAAGCTAAGTATAGTATCTATATAGTATATACTATAGTATTATTCATTCACTGAGCTGATTCTTCTCTCCAAAACAAATTAGTGTCAAGCTGCTTATAGACTTCTTTAAAATGCTACTTGGCACCTGCGATGGAACAGAAACATGTTTTTTTTGTTTTTGTTTTTCTCTTTCCTGATGACCTTACAAAGAAATATATATTATAAGACAAGAGGGCAGAAAAGAGAAGCGTTGTTGCCCCCATCTGACACGTATGACACCTGCTGTTAGATCCATCTATTGGTTATGTCCAGGCCACTGGGGACCATGCAAGGAGAACCAGCCAAATATGAGCAGCATAAATATTCAACAGCTGCAGAGACGGGCATTGAGCCACCAGTATCGGTTACAGGGAGAGGGGCCAGTAGCTTTTCCTCACAGAGAATGCGAAAGGGAGCAGAGAACAAAGGTCACTGGGCTTCCTGTGGACAATATGCTGAAAAGGTGGTTCAATAACCATTAAGTATTGGATTTCAGCTCTTTCCCCGACTCTGCATATTTCCACAATGAATCAGCAACCCGATGACAAGATCATCCCACCATCTCTTGATTCCATTCTCCCAGTTTGGCTGGAAGCACCATCCTTGTCCAGAGAACTGGTCCCTTAAACAGGTAAACGTCACTGTTATCGCCTTGTTATCCTTCCTACAGAAAGGTTTTCTTTTTATTTTCTTGATGACTTTTTCAGAAGAAATTGACAATATTAGGTTTGTATACTAAATAACAATTATGTACCTATGAAATACTAAAATATTATTTAATCGTTCTCTTAAATGGTGATCATCCAGACATGGAGTACAAAGAAAAATCTTGCAAAATGTTAGGTTTGTACTGCAAGCTGCTCACAATTACTTATCAGACTTATATAGCTGGGCAATTTTTACTGTAGTAATTTAGGGTAAGCACTCAGGAGTACTATGGCAGGAGTGGGATTCAAACTGGAAACCTTTGACTGCGATGCTACCCACTGACTGCTCACGGAATGGACAAGAAAAGGCCAGGGTTTCCACACAGATGTTCAAAGACATATAAATAAGAAAAAAAATTATAGAAAGCAAAAATAACTAACGAAATCAAACAATTAGATGCAATCCTACCCCTGCATCATGGCTACATGCCTATACTTGTGTGGGAGAAAATGGACAGAAGCGTGTAAGCAAAGCATCTCTAGGAACTGCTGCAGAAGAACTCGAAGGACCTGGTGCCTCATTTCTTCGAAATATTTAACCAGATTAACTACATTTCAGCATGTGTACTCAAACTTTTAACTGGTATTGTATAACTGTCACTGTACACTGAATATTTATACTCCAGGTCATCATTAACCTGTTATCTTAGACGCACTAAAACATCATCCTCCCCAAATTGTCTGAAACAAGGCCTCAGCTCACCTGCTGACCCACCTCTTAGCACCGTCTTGAGGTTGACCTTGGCCTGGCGGTGCAGGTCCTCGATGCAGGCGGGTCGGCTGCTGGGGAGGAACACGTTCTCCTGCTGGTGCCAGGGGGCTGTGTAATGCACCGTCCATTTGCTTTCCTCTTCCAGGCTGGAGACGGCTGTGCGGGGGATAGGAAGAAGGGTCTTATCCAAAACAAAGCCCACCCCACTCTTTTCAAGTAGGTCAAAGCAATAGGAGAACTTGCAAATCTCTGGCATGTGTGATTGTTTGAAGAGAAGACCTTTCCTTTCATGATTGTGTATTACATGATGACATTCTACATGAGGCTCAGTCGACGTATGTGGATGAGTTTCTTCTGATGGGCTGACCTGTTTCTAACCTGGCGCTGCGTACCAGTGAATCTGAACAAAGCCACAAAGTTTTAAACACTCTTGCAGAACCTGGAAGTACTCCAGCACCATTGCTGACAGAATTACTTTATGATTGGTTTCGACGACAATGGAAGTGTTCCTCAACATTGTTATGCTGATGCCTCTTTAAACTCATTCCTGAAATTCCACACTCCTACTACAGCAACAACTGTGGAGGCCACCATGTGAGTAGCTGTTGGAGCAGATACAACCAAACCCTACAAACCACCATGTGGTTCTCATTGACAACCATTTCAACCCCAGTGGGAGTTTAATGGTCCACTTCTGTGACAAAACCATGTGATCTGAGAAATCGCTTTACTATCGATTCATCAGCAAACTGCGAGAAGTCAGCACATTTGCTCTAGATGTCAGATGAATGAAAACACCATTATAATATAGTTCCCGCACATCAATGGTGCGGTTCTTTGCAACTACCTAAAAGACACAGAGGCTTTAAACTGGAAGCGTGGGCCTGTAATGACGTTAAAGGCCAGACTCAAGGTGAAGACGACACACACACACACACACACACACACACACACACACGCGCGCGCGCACACACACACGCGCGCACACACGCGCGCGGTTGCTCTGCAAGGGAAGTGCAGGGCTGGACAGGACAGCAATGAGAAAGCTGTTTCAGCATTAATCTATAATTGTGAACAAAAGCTTGGGGGTCACACTTGGCCCTGGTACAAACAAAGTTATGTGACTGTAGGAAAACACAGCTCTGAGGCTTTCATATCCAGGACAAATCAATCCTTGTAACTCAATAACACACACACACACACACACACACACACACACACACACACACACAGATAGATATCTACTACTATTCTGCAGTCTACATGCAGAGTAAATCCTCAGTCATACATAAAACACCTGCAGTTTGTTTAAACTAACGTTAGAAATGAATACTGACCATACATCCCAACACTCGCAATTTGAAAAGTGTGTCATCAGATGCCAAAAGCAAGGCTAGCACAGCAGCGTATTGTGCAGAACAAGACCTGCTGCTCTCTAGTCCAAAGCCCACTTCTGCAGCCAATAATGCAGCACAGGAATGCTCAACGTTTATCATCACCATCATTATTATTCTCATGACCAAGGTCAAAAGTAACAGGGCAGTTCACACTGGCCAGCGATAAAACAGGATTCCTTTCAGAATTAATCTCTAATCCTAATTCTATTACGATAACTGTGCGCTGGGAATGACAGTGGTCCTTCAAAGAATGCAGCAAAGATGATACTAACTGCAGTGCAGGGTCCCCATCACCGCTCAAGGGCACTGGGACGCAAGATCCACGTTGAGCTGCGTCGTTTCTCACCAGCCCATCTCACACGAGCAGCAATTCTGACTGCAGGTCACCAGTTCTGCATTGACCTTGACCACTGAGTTTTCTGCTGACCAGTCAGACTCCAGTTTGACTGGCATCAAGGGTTTATAAAATGAGATTAAAATTCACACTTTTTAAATCAGATCCACCTATGGAAAAACGTGGAGAAAATGTCAAGTTGCAGCAAACTGACCTGGTGTAGAACCTCCAAAACAGACTGCACCTATCCTTTCACTTTGGGCTTTACCCAGGTGCTTCGAACACATCGACAGTTTGCCATCTACTGTGGGAAACTAGGAGGCTGTCAAAAGCCGTCCCCAGGACTGCAGTTTTTCAGGGCAAAGAACACAGGATATTCCAGCTTCAGCTGTAAACAGTAGCAGGTGTTCAGTAGAAGCAGAAAAAAAATTCAGTGCCATATTATTTACAGCAAAAGAAAGAAGTGAAATGGGAAATTTAAGGTCGTGTAAACTGATGTCCAAGTCAGGAATTAATGACTGAAACATATCACTCTGAGAACTTAGTGAATGGACAAATGTAGGACAGTGAAATACCTGTAGCATATGCACCATTTACAGCTTATTTAATACATGTCGCCTCCACATTTAAAATGAGGTGTAATCTATAAAGGTAGCGTGTCTCCTGTTTATAATGTGTATTATTTGGGTTAGTGAAGAAGGCTCGCAACCACTTTTTTTTTAATTTATAGATTGTAATACTCTACTATTCCGTTTTTGCACAAACGACTGATCACCATCCATTACCCTTAATTGTATTATCCTGGTCAGGGTCAATGCGGTTTGGAGCCTCTCCTGTAAGCATGGGTCCCCTGGTGATGAAACCATCACCTAGTTGGGATGCTAGTCCATCACAGGATGGTTACACACACACACACACACACACACTAAGGGCAATTTACAGTCACCAATTAACCTGAAACCCCTGTCTTTGGACTGCAGGAGAAAACCCAGGCAGACATGGGGAGAACATAAAAACTCCACACTGCTGTATTCAAACCTGAATAGCCTAGGTGCTACCCTACAAGCCTGCTTCAAGAACCCAGAATCCATTTCCATATGAAGGTACATGATAATAAATATAATAAAGGTAACAAATGTAAAAATTCTACTCTAACTTTGGAAGACACCTGAGCACCTAATATACCCACTTTATACATCATAAAGGACAATCGGCAAGGCTCAAACACAGACGCGGAAGGTCGCCACACTCAGTCAGCCGGTGAACAAATAATCACTCGACAAGCATGTAGCAACACAAACAAGACTTCAGAATCATTATGCAAATTATAACACCAATTAAGGATGACTTAAGGTTAGAGATCATGTGTTTGACCTTGAGTAACCACGGCAACAAGCACTGATAAGCAGTCTTAAAGAGGAGAGGAGAGGAAATGCTTACCTTTCCTCTTGAAGTACTTAATGACAGATTTGAGCGTGGTGCTGATGAACACCATAGCTGCAGCAGGCGAGCGGAGGCTCACACCTTGGGGCGACTGAGGCACTGAGCGGCTGCTGCACTTTGCGCCTGGCTTCTCCTTGCCTGGTAGAGTTCCCCACCTTCTGTCGACTACAGCAGCCCCCCCCCCCCCAACCCAAACCCCCTCAAGGCACCACCGTTTCCATGGCGTTCCCACTCCGTGCTACTTTCTCCTGCATCGTTCTGCCCACTTTCCTAGAAATGGGAAACGGGTTTCTTTCTCACAGCTCTGTGGGATCTCTGCGGTTGAGGGCTGCTCTGCCTTCTGCTGGTCGCGTGGATGACAGCGGCCCTGCGGTGCGAGTGTCACTGCAGAGGCTGCACCAGCTGATAACAGGCTGGTTACATAGCTGCTCCTTGTTCCTCTAATGCAGTCCTTCCTGAAACCCACCTCTTTTCTCATGTGGGGAGTTTGCGCATTGCATATTACCTGGCTCTGCTTTTGAGTACATCTGTGAAGTTCAAGGCAGTGGGTGGAATAATAGTTAAGGAACCTGTCTTACGATCTAAGTTTATGCATGCTTGCAAATTTAGGTCCAGGGAAAGAATCTCCTTTACCCTTAAGTGACAGAACAGCTCTGGACCATGCAGTACAAAGGTGACATACTGCAGGCTTTGCAAAGCTCTGATAATAAAAGCCTCTGTAGTTAAACTGTAACTGTAATTAAAAAAGGTAATATTGCAACGACAACATTTTGTCTGCAGCCCTCATCTTCTCCTGTCCAGTCTACCCTGGAGGCTAACATTCTGTGAAGATATACACTTTACAGCAAACTGCGAGAAGATATACACAAGCCTGAGCAGCTGATCTCTACTGAACCCAGGTCCCTCAGGTTTCTTCTTTCCACCTGTAAATTAATATTAATGCAAGCTCGCATTACAAATAAAATTATTCAAAATAATAACACTACTATTTTTCAGTGTCTTGCAGATGTGCATTTTTGACAGAAACATCTACAGAAGAATACAAGCACAAACATTTTGATGTGATAAACATTTTTTAAAGTAAAAAAATATGGTTAGTATTAATTTGATGACTGATTAGAAAGACTTATTCATTTTTGTGGGTTTAAATGCAAAAAAAACTGTCCAAAGACCCCAAAAATCGCTACTTTTGTTTAGCAGACTTTTTCATCATGTTCGCCAACTTCTGTTCATTTTTGAGCAGCGTGAATAATGAGCGTATTCTCGGCCTGCGCCACTTCGCTGTCATTCTGCTGCATCGCAGCCAAACTTCACAAACTGGGGAGGAAAGAAAAAAAAAGAAGAGGGGGAAAAAGTGGTGCCAAACACGGGGCAGACGGCACACGGGCGACAGCTGCAGCAGGATAATTAATTCACTGGCAGGAATCCAGCCCGTGTTACACGCCTGTCATTGCTCCTCCTCACTCCCGGCCTCCGTGACAACCAAGGTGACCCATACAGACTCCTCTGCTTGTTAACCACACATATTTAGGCATCTTTTCCCATTTATAGGTTATTTATGAGATATTATTATTATCATTTTTATTATCATCATTATCATCATTATTATTATTATTTCAGCTAGCTGACAGCTGTGGCCTAAACAATTTACAGTGACAGACCTATTTGGTCAGCTGGTTAATCTTACTCGAGTAATTCGGGGTAAGTACCGCGCTCAGGGGAATAACAGCAGTACTACAGGGCTGGGCTAGAAAGGGCAACCTTCAGATTGTAAGTCAATGTCCTTAGATGAAAAATCACCTGAGACTATTTTAAATCCAAAAAACAAATTAAATATCTCAGTTCTAGTTACTCATTCTTCAGCCTTACTTTGCAATAGAACGTATGCAGCTGTCTAAATAGTGCAACAAAATAATCGCAAACTAGAACAGCACTGCAGCTTTAAGGAAAAGGAGTATTTGTGGGGCAAGAAGTCAATAGAACAGCAAACTTCTATTTATTATTTTTCCTTCAACAACAAGCACTTTGGCAGGCAAAACATCTGTCTTTAGACATACCTGACAGCATCATTGTGATTTATTGCTTACAAAGCACAATATGTTAAAGAGCACAAAGCCTCGAGGGAAGACTGCATCTGGGGAACAAAAACAGCAAGACATTGACATGGGTGCCTGAGAACAACAGTACTTTAAAGGTTAAAGAAGGAGAACATAGAGCTGTTAGATGCAATGCACTCAGAAGATGATGCCCTCCTATTTGCCCAGGCTTCAGGTGCCACAAGATGTGTTTTACCTAGAGGCCTAAAAACAGGAGGACTGCAGTGTCCTCAAAAGGCCAGTCAAAGTAGTGCAAATTCTCAGACCCCTTTAATAACTTTTAAATGCAAGAATTTCAACTAGTTCAAATTCTGGACATGTCAATTTGATTTTCACCCAGGTTGGAGGCCACCTTTCTGTTTAGGAGGACACTGCGCTTATGTAAAGCCTTTTCATTTATCTGGAAGGTTTACATCTTCTCTAACACCACTAATGGCTACAAAGTGGCACAGTGGGTAGCGCTGTTGCCCCACATTGCTGGGCTGTGGGCTTCCTCCACCAGTCCAAACATGCGTTTCAGCTAAATTGGTGACTCTGCTGTATGAGTGTGTTTGCTGATATAAATAGGTAAATGAGGGTTAGTAGTTTAGTGTAGTGTATCTAGGATCACATGTTGTCTTAGACAGGTGAATTAACATTAGTTAACAGCACAGAAACAAAAAAAGGTAGTCAAATCAAACCCATGTCAACTCCAAGTCTGGAGAAATTCTTTTGCTCGTATCCAGGAAAATGTCTGGAAATGATGTGAGAGAGACATTGCGTCTAACCTCAGGTTCAGTCTGTAAATATGTCCATTGTTGAATATACAGAGATCTGAGCAGTAACACAGCAGATGAGGATTCTGTCTACTGTCAGGGCTTGTTTGCACTATCTTCGACCATCTTAGGCATCAATTCCCACCAAAGCCCCACAGAGGTGTGGATGACACATGGGTTTGCCTCAATGAGAGAGCATGTCAGCGCCCTTCCACTGGGAGCAAAGCTGGCAGATGAGATGGAAGGCAGACTAATGAATAATCCACACTGTAACCACAATTGGAAGCTTTTTAAACCTCCAAAAATTACACCGTGACAGCAGATTAGGGTGGTTTTCCCCCAAGGAAACGGCTGAAATACTAAAACCCGATCAGGCCACGAACTGTCGGCACGTCTTCATTAGACACCGTGAAAGTTTCTTTTGTATGCTAATGTGCTTTTGACATCCAGAAATACAAAAAGCCAACTTCATTAAAAAAGAAAACATCGCTCACTGCTTGGTATAATTCAAAACATAGGTGCAGGACAGACATGCTTTCTGCAGCGTCTGGTCATTCAAAGCATATGTAGAAAGTTTTTAATAAAGACCAGTAGCATTTATATTGGTGTTAATAAAGTTGATATGTGGAGGTGCAGGAGGCATGTGATGGAAAAGGATCCTCTGCTCCACCACAGCACCTTTGCTCCATCTCAGTCAGGAAAGAACAGGCCACACCCCTTGCCAACCAAGACCCCACCTCCAGGAGGCAGAGGCCACACCCCCACGTGCAGTGCCAGTCAGTACACTGTAAACCGGCACTGCAGACAAAAACCCCTTGAGATCCAAGGCACCACTCACATGACCAGAGGTAAACAAGAACATAGAGAAGGTTTATACCCAGGAAATAAATAATAAAACAAAAAAATAAGGTCATGCAAAATAAGAAATAAGGTCCACGGAACAGATTTTATTTTTTTATGTGCAAAAAAAAAAAAAAAAAAAAACGCAGCCTGGCATTTTGAGAGGGGATCAACCTGATAAATCGAACAGGTGATATGAACGCAGCATAATATTTACTCTTCATCTGTTTATTTACTCTGGGCCTTGGTCCATGACAAGTGACAATGTTATGTCAGTACATTGTTACATATGTGATTTATCCATTTATACAGCAGGGCTCTTACTGTATCAGCCCAGGCTAGTAATAGTATCTTGACCAAGGGCATTACAGTAGAAGAGGGGATTTGAACCCAGGTCTTCTCATTACAGGGGAGTGACTGCTACACCAGCTGCTGCCCCACTAAAGGGATAAATAAAGACATGGTAAGTCCAACAGCGTTGGTAGAGCTGCAGATGGAGCAGATTGTGAGATGCACACTGCTCACCTGCTCTTTTCAGGCCATCTTGTGTGATTTATGGGTGCACAAAACCTTTGCTGTGTTACCCACAGCCAGTCCCCACAGAAAGCCCATTCCTGGGCCAGACTGGCTGCAAACGGACGCCAAGTCCAACAAGAAATTAAGGTATCCCAGCTGTTTCCTCATCTTATGTCTATGCATTGCATTTTAAGTGGGAGGGTCTATCTTACATGATGACATATGTAAAAAAGCCAGTGATATTGAAGCCTTTCCCTCTGGGTTGTAAGCTGTCAGTGGTGCTGGAGTAACTGAAACCAGAGGGCTGCAGGTAGTAAAGAAGTCACCTGATGTATAAACACCATCTGGATGCCACTCAAATTTGTGGCTGTCTGCTATGTTAGAAGTGATCTTGCCGTACCGTGATCAAAGTCATAACGTCCAGCTTCAGTTTAATTTCAGCAACATGACTGTCTCCCCCCTCTTACTGACTTTCAGCTGGAGTCTCCTTCTGCAGCCAGACTGCTGTGTTTTACAGACCTACACGGTGCACATTAGTAACATCATCATCTGCTGCTTCAAAGAGGTACTCAGACACAGTGACAGTTCAGAGGTGAAATTTCACGTGATGAGGCGGCTATAAAAGACCAGAGTCACGTCCCTGTGTCGGCAGCAGGGCGGAAGGACAGGCAATGGAGACACTGAAGCACAACTGTTATAACAGGGACTCCTGGGGTTCGAAGACGGGGTTCAGAGGGTCTGTAAACGCAGGCTTGCTTTGAAAATAACACTGTTTAACTAAAAAAGGAAAAGTAACAGAAAAATTTTACTATGCTCATCTCAACCCTGCACTGGATGGGTGGATGGATACATGTCACAGTGCTATAACTATTTTCATACAGAATTATGCCCAGTAATCAGTGTTTAGTGAGTTTCCTTCCACAGACAAGACATGTCGCTGGTTAACTGGTCATTGTAAATTTTGTGTGTGTGTGTGTGTGTGTGTGTGTGTGTGTGTGTCTGTCTCTAACATGTAACGGACTGACTTCTCATCCAAATTATAGTCTCCTAGCCTAGTGCCCAGTTATTTTGGGGTGAGGCTCTGGACCACTGCAACCCTGACCAGGACAAGCAGTTAAGGATAATGGTGATCAGTATTTAGGACAATAAGTTAGTATTAAGCTGATTATTACAATCAGTTGTATGCTACATATGTGACCCTATTTAATGTAATTCATAAAATTAAATATGCTTCAGCTACTTTGTGCCATTTTCAAACTGCCAAATAGGTGTTTGACATGAAATTAAGGATTACAGCATCCATTTTAACTGCTTATAATAAAGGTTATTAAAAAATGTTAATGCTAGAATTAAGTATTAAAATTCAACTAGGTGGGAAATTTGGTTCAGCATATTATTAGTGTGACTGTGTTTCTCAGTCCTTAATAAACGGAGCTCCACCTTGTGGCAACAATTAAATAGCAGGAATAAAAGTGAAAAAAAATCATGAAACTGGAGAATTTCACCTACCTGCCTTCTTAACTGAATGGCTCACAAATCTGTAATGGCTTGTTAAGCATTTAGCCAAAATTTATACGCCTCCATTTACCTCTATTCAGGTCTGACTTTTTATTTAATCAAAGCTGGCATAATAATAATAATAATAATAATAATAATAATAATAATGGTGCACTAAGGGAACTTCCCACATGAGAAGATAAAGAATGACTTTGGATGTGTTGAAAGAAGGGTTAGAACTGGAAAAGGGCGAGATGCGGTGAAGAGCTGCTGGATTTGCAAAGATTATCTGAAATGTCATTAACCAAATTAGCCAGGATTACAGCCACATATAAATACAACAAACACACACCACCCTGCACAGTCATGGGAAAAAGGAGTATAAAGTACAACGCCCATCTTATAAAATCATACTGCATTGCTCATCTTGTTATTGATCTCCAGCACTGAGGAAGACCAGGACACACCGTGCGCTGTAAACACTGAGCAAGCAAGTTGAATAAAAGGAGTGTCTCCTTTTTTTGGGTGCACTTTACTTACATCTGAGAGTTGGCCATATGACAGTTTCACAATATGCATAACAAAAGAAATACAATGAAAAATAAATGAATATGCATTATATCACAGATCAATAAATTAATACTGGGGAGGGAGTCTGTGATATTGCTAAAAGGCTGTTAAATCCAAATGTCTGGAAAACAGCTCCTATACAAAATGAAAAGTCTATTAAAGCTAAACAATCATTTTTAAACATATTTTGAACATGTGAGCCAGACAATTACAAGGAAGTACCAAAGTACAAACAAATACACCAGAAACTAACAGGGAAGTACTGACATCAACGGTTGAATTTTGTCTTTTAAATGTAAAATCTTAAATCGAAGTCTCTTCAGTCAAGGATTTTCTGTGCTGGGTAATGACTGTAGCTTCAAAATTTTTTAAAAATGAACAATTTTAATACACAGGGCCAGTGGAACAAGAACAAACTGTCTTGACATCATCAATGCATTTCTCAAACTGTGCTGATCCAGGAACACTTAACTACCAGCTCATGTTCAGTTGGAGAGTCATAAAAAGGCAGAGGGAGACAACATGAGCCTGACCACCACTGAACTCCCTCTCTCTACCTCAAAGATCAGTTATTCCTTGTATCTCAACATCTTCACCAAGACCAAAGCAAGTCAGCTGATCTACCACAACAACTGTTGCCAATGTAACTGGAGACTTGGAAAGTCCATGTGCAGGCTTCCTGCAACCCGGAATGTTCCCTTAGGACACAGATGTGGAGATGGTATAGAAAACACACTCGGGAGTTTAGGAACAGCTGTAGCAGTGACACCTGCTGAGGGAAAGCACTGAGAAGACAGCATACTGGGACCAGCTGAGTAAGCAAACATGTTCGCTGTTCCTCTTCCCTGCTGAGTAAAAGAAAAAATAAAACTCTTACTTTGGTTCCCTTTTAAAAAACAAAATTTGCTAAGTTGTGTGTTTGAGGATCCTACAGTCAGTTTATTGTTATTTGAGACCACATCAGATCTCCTCTGATCTCACCTGCAGGCTTCAGGAGAAAAACACCGGACTTACATATGCTTTTCCAAGGTAGGAGAGTGTAAAATACCTGGTATTATATGACTATTATTTTTGACTACATTTATGTTGAACAAAGCTGTATCAAAAAAGTAACAAAGAAAGATTATAGCTGTGCAAAAACATATGACGCGGTAAGACATGAAGAGGACACTCCTGCTCAAAGCAGCTGGCAATCTTACATTTATATGCTGAACCACTTACAGTTAGTTACCCATTTATACAGTTGGGCAATTTTTGCTTGACACCTCAGGGTAAGTACCTTGATGGGCAGTACTAGAACACAAGAGGGGACTTGAACCTGGAGCTTTCCAAAGATCAAAGTGAAGACTAACTGGTATACCATCCACATCAGAGAGAGACAGACAGACAGAGACAGAGAGAGAGAGAGAGAGAGAGAGAGAGAGAGAGAGAGAGAGAGAGAGAAACTAAGGCAGAAAGAGATGCAAATTTTGGCTTTTTGACAAAAATATGCTTCATGATGCAGACAGGTCTTCAATGTTCATGACCTGATGCCACAAGACAGCCAAGGTGAACAACTGACCAGTGAGTCACCAACACAGCAGTGAAATGACTATAAATATACAGCAATAAATATGGATGGCCCATGTGTTAATGCAAAAATTTTGCCTCAGACTTACATAAAAAGAATGTCAGTGTCAGAACAATATATGTAGTTCTTCTTTGACACAGTAACGCTTCTTAAATAATGCTACACGTTACATAAATGTCCAAAACCCCACGAGGATAGGAATAATGCTGAGGACTCAGTGGTAGCAAAAGCATAAAAGCATTTGGGGAGAAACAGAGGAGACCTGGTACTCTGATGGATGAACAGCAGCTGACTGTGTGAGATGGGGAGGATGAAAAGACCAGTGTGGGAGACACTGAGGAGGAGATGGTGGAAGGGATGGAGGATCACAGAACCTCCTACAGGAAGATCACGTATGTTTTTAGAGCACTAGTTTCTAGTACTGTAATGTAACGTAACTTACAATGAATACAATACAGATTATTTTACTTGGTTCACCCTAAGAAGCAGGAAATACTTATATAGGGGATTATAACCAGAAAAGGAGTAAAGGTAAATAGACAGAGCAAATGTTTTACTACCCTGTCAAAGTTTAAAAAAAAGATCTGACTGAAGTGCTCTCCAGTCAACACACACACACACACACAAAGCGTAAGTGCACATGTACTGTACATATCACATTATTTATAAAGTACATTAACTAAATGCCTCATCATTAAAGACCAGGACCCAGCAAGTGTACTCAAACTTTCATGTAATGCCTTGGCTTAATACATTTAGGAGAGACATCCACAAGTCCATCCTCCACCCAGCCTGTCTGCTGCTCAGAGTAAAGAGGGTCTGTGAGGGTATGTCAGCAATGCCCCCTTTAACAGCCCGGGGCCCGTGACCACACAACGACCAGCATTGCACTACATGCCTAGCGGTCTTGGCCAGCAGCCCCGCTGACCACCACACAGAGCATTCCGTGCCACCAAGGAACGTCAGACGATGCAAGCTTCTTTAGTTCTCAAATAGACCCTTGAGGATCAGGAAATAGACTGAAGAACAAAACATGCACTCCATGATATAAATAACAAGAAATGTAGCGAATACAGGGTCATGTGCCTGTGATAAAACCCTACTTTAAATGCTTTGAATTCCCACTGTTACCCCACAGTTACTGAAGGAGGGGCTGCAGCATTAAAAAAAGAGAGTTAAAAAAGGGATACAATTACCTCCCTGAAGTAGCACCCATAAAAATGCCAGTGCCTAACCTATGAACCCACAAACAAAAAGTATATACAAAATAGCTTCCATATGTCAAATAATTCTGTGAAGCAAAGTGCTCTACCTTTCCCCTCCTGCAAAGGATGCACAGAAGCAAAGCTGTGGCTACGACATGCAGGTGGGCTCTTGTTGGGCAGCAGGCCTGCCAGCTTCTTTGGAGGCCACAGAGCATCTTTCCCCTTGCCAGTCGGCAGCCGGTGGTGGAGGGGTTGGGAACAGAGGCCTCCTGGAGTTCCAGCCTCCAGGGCAGACAAGGCAGGTATGTGATCATATCACTCTGTGAGGTTCATGTTCAGTGGCAGAGTCTCCTTGTCTCCCCTCTCCGCTCACAGTGCTCCTCTTCCTCTGCTGGTTCAACAAAATCAGGGGTCTGATCATTACTGTCAGAGGGAAACCCCTTAGAGTACCTCCTCCACATCAGTCACAGTTGGAGCAATACAGAATCTTGAAACAGAACCTTCACAGTGGGGAAAAAGGTACCAAGTCACTACCAAGAGACTTTTTACCCTTAGGTAAAAAGTATAAAAAAGTGGAAACCCACAGAAGGTAAGTGGAATAAAAAGGAGCGATAAAGCGTTGTCGAGACACAAGTCCCGAATGTATCTTGCTTGTAACTCTCCAGCAATGAAGGGACTGTGATTCCTGTGGATCACATCCCTTCACTTCTAATCCCTTATCGGGGATTACCCATGGGCCATCCTGGTGACAACCTAGACAGTATTCCTCCGTCAGTACTACTCTACACAACAGACAATGATGACACTCCGTTTACTGATGCCACGAGACACACAGAGCCTAACCCCATCCATCCGTCAAATATGTATTACATATTTAAACTATGTACAACCGTAACTAATACACTCCAGTGATTCTATTTCTAAAATATTCCTAATGGGAATAAGTAATTCAATTTGCACATCTTCCAGGAGAGCTCTTTTTATAAGAACACCTGGTAAAATGCCATTTATAAATAAATGAATCCATATTAATAGCAATTCTTTGAGTTTTGTTTAAATTTTACTGCTCAATGTAGGAATAGGGACAGGTGTAATTAGTGCCTCCTGGTGGTGGACAGAAGAACTGACACTGCGCACCAAAGGGTGCAGTGAAGGTGAGGAATCCCAACCACGGATTCCAACTGCAGAGATTCCTGACTATTTCACTTACAAGGGTATGTGTCCTTGACGTGTCAGTGAAAAGGGGAAGACTATCAGTGTCCTAGAAGCAAGAGTTCACATGAGGCTGAAAATAGAGAATTTCAACACCTTGCATGACTTCCATGAGGCCAAGTTTTAAGAGTGTAACCCAAGTACACATTTAATACAAAGGAATGAGGCTTAAGAAGGTTCACTGGCTGCTTCGTGTTGGGATGGTGGCCGTGCCTTAAGATGTTCAAAACATGCCCTCCTTAAGGAGAACATATGGACTATTTGCAGCCATACAGCATTACTGGTCGAGTCGTACGGGGATGTGCATGAAGTAAAGAATTATCACACTGCAGTAGGTGTGGGACTGAAAACCTGAAAATGCTGGAAACGCTGGGGATGAAACTGTTTGAAAATGGCAACCAGCGTGTGATCACACAACACTGAAGTTCAGGGAGCACTGCTCAACAGATAAGTGTGAGCCAACTGTCTAGCTACCAAGACAAGCATCCGGGTTTCGGCACAAACCTGCTATTACGTTTCTAAAAGGAGAAGCGCTCGTGATAGGTCAGCACCGGGTCGGACCGAGCGAGTCAAAAGTACAGAGTCGAGAAACAGAATACTGAGGCCCATGTGATTTTTTCACCTCTCGTGAAGAGATATGGAGAGTGTCAAAGAAAGAAAAAGTTTTCACATGTAGAATGGGGATAGTGATGGCAGCCTCAAGCCAAAAGTCAATAAGCCTAACAGTTTCTCTAACTGTTAATAATGCAGTTTAATTCCCACATTAACCACACCTGCAATGATATTCACTCAAGTTGGGAAAATTAATTCATGAAAATTGCAGGCTACCCCACAACTCCCCCACACTGAGCCAAAAGCAGATTTTATATTGCATTTTTTGATGTAACTCCATCGTTTCCAAATTAATTTTCATTGTGGAGAGATTATATGTGTTGTTGTTACTGTTTTTGTTGTTATGGATCCTCGTTTGCCATCTCAACACATCTGGATTCACTTATCCAAACAACTGGTTTTGTTTCGGAGCGTATTAAAACGAGAGGGATAGCACCACAGTGTCAGTTCTGGGTCTTCTGGGACTTGATGGAGGACGTAAAGGGGGGTACCACAATACACAGACGGCCTGCAAAGCTCGGAGGGGGGGTGTGCAGCAGGGATGTAGCTGCAGGAACGTACTCGTAAACACACAGTCACGCCTGCGGACATACATGTAAACAAGCACGCTCTCTTCAAAATCAAAATAGCAACGGCTCACACAAACGGTTGCTGTTTTGAGTCCTGTCTTAAACCACAAACAGAAATATGGGCAGACATCTCTGGTCACTTCCACGTGGACTTGAACTAGAAAGGGACGAAAGAAGCCTGAGCCTACCACACCCTGCAGCAGGGGACCGGTGCCAGGGGTGCCCCCCAGCACAGAAACCTTAGAGACAGTCATCGCTGAACAGTTGTGAGCTTAGGGCTGAGTCTGTTTACCAGACAAGCGATGACGTCAAGCCGACCTACCACTGCAGGCCTCCTCCAGCAGAGGTGGTTTCTTCGAAACAAGCCACTGAGCCCCCGGAGGGCTGGATAGCTGCTGGAAAGCCACGTATACTCAGTGCCACCTTTGAGCTTAGTTAGTGTACCTTCCCCCAAGTCCTGCATTTACTTAGTGCCCCCCCCCTTGTCTTGCTGACTTCACAGCACCATGAACACCTTCCTCTGCTTTTCCTTTAATGGCAAACTTGGCAGCATTTGTTTCTTAAGCTTCAGATGGCTGCCAGTGTAAAGCTCTCTGCAGGCCACAGTGCCATCACGTACCTTAAATAAAAATGGCTAGAAGTCGGCAACATACTGGTTCATGTTTGTTAGCTCAGAATAATGGCAAATGATGCTGTAAATCTTGTTGTATTATGTAAATAAACCACTCTGGACTCAATATCACACAGGCCAACTAGTTTGGTTGTGGACAAGATTACTCTGGATAGTGAACCTTTAACACCAACTGCCATGTCACTCAGGATGTGTGTGGAAGATTCAAGTCTACTGCTGTATTCCTGGAATTCACTCACACCCCACACTGCCAAGAGGCCATGTGGTGCAACTGCTGACAGACGTCAAGCATCTCACGCATCCCGCCACACGTTACAGCTGCCTCACATCAATGGGCCTGGTCGTGCTGTGTTTTGCATACTCCTCTGGCTGAGAGTATGTGAGGCTTGTCACAGCAGACAGCAAGCACCCAGATGTAGAACAAATGGAAGATAAATTTTTACATTTGTGTCTGACAAATGAGGAAGAGAATAGATAGAGGTGTCAAGTAAACAGACATTTGGAGACTGCTATGAAGGTAATTCATTCCTGAAAAATTCTTGGCAAGGCAAATTCTTATAAAACCATACTTACCATTAGTTTCAATGGTAAAATCTGAATGCATTCCTGAGCCAAAAAATTAAAACCAACCTATGTCAAAAAAGCACCAAATACCATTTAATACTTAAAATACTTAAATAGTTAACATTAGTGATGATAAAAACCTAAGGCAGTTTCCCTTCTGTAATTACTCCATAATTCTTTATGTGTACCTGTTCAGTTCTTTGGTAGTAATCACAATACATACCATACGCTGAACAAATGCTCACCGCCAAGCTATACATCCAAAACGGAACTTTTAAGTATTGTTAATATATTAATTCTGCCTATCATGCGAACGGAACAGTAAAGACAGAAGAAATCAATCCAAACACTGCAAATAAATTCACACTCCTGAAACAAGCTGACAAGTTTGGGCGACTGCTCATTAGTAGGAATTAGTATCAAGAATGGTTTGTAGTCGAACACCCTTATACAGCAGGTGTAAAAGGAGTACAAAATGAAGAAAGCAGTGGTAGCTGTGACTGCTGACATTATAACAGGTGAAACTAGCAAACAGGGAGTACTGGAGGTTGAGAAATTAATGTAGCAGCAGCAGCCAAAACTAACTGTGAAGAAGACTGCATAGATGCACTGCTCAGTCGTTGGGAGGCACACAAAATCTAAATTCAGTACTCGTAAACACAAAGCCAAGTCTTCTAAACTGAACTAGGGGTTTTTAGAATAAACTCTTTGTGGAATCCAATTCTTGTAACCTAAATGAGTGTGTCTCAGGGATGACTGTATGGATTTGACTCAGGGGGACTGACACCCGGGTAGAACATGAGGCTAACTGGAAGCAGCAGTACCTCACAGTTCCAGGTTGTGAGTTTAAATTTCCCCCAAGTTCCGATAGTATGGAGTGTGCACATTCTCATCATGTTCTCCCTATTGCTCTGCTCTCTGTTCCAGGTCAAAATCTACACTGTGAGGGAAGCTGGCCGCTCTGTAGTGGTCAAATGGACATGCGAGTGCCCCACAATGGACCAATGATTCCAAGTCTCTAATGGACCCTAATTTATTGTATTCCGGGACTGCCTCCAGTCATCGCGACCCTGATCAGAAAAACCATAGCTGGTAATGGATGGTCAGTACGTTTCACAAGTATAATTTAGCCAAACGTGGAAAGAGCCACTGGCCCAGATAAGAGGTCTGATGAAGTAAATCCACTTATATGAATCATGCAGTGAGCACAGGAGGAGGCTGACAGAAAAGTAACACACTGTAAAGTGCAGAAATAATTACATTCCCTGATAACAACTCATCGCTGTGTTTTTATTTTTTTTTTTTTAAATAACAGGGGGAAAAAAAAAAACAGTACTTTATTTAAAGCAGGGAGGGCTGCAAGTCAAGTATAACCCCAAAGAAGAATGAATTAGCTCCACAAAGATAGCATTTCTACTGACCTTACTCCTTTTTTTCAGAGACACATACACAAAACAGAAAGATAACCACAAGCCCCCAAGTCAAGATGTTCAGCATTCCTGCAGGGAGTTCTGTTTTGGACACATCATCTCCCAGCAAGGAGCCAATTGTATGTGCGCTTTTCCTACATCTACAGATGCAGTATTTCATTTCAGCTGACGTTAACTTATTTTATTTATCAGTTTGGCTGCGAGACGCTTTGGTCCCACATGGGTGTTGCTTAGAAAAACGCGGTCTCATGTGGCGTTACATTTATTACATTTATTGCTTTCGGTGTTTGAATAACGGAAGCCTTGACCTTAAAACGAGTTTTTTAGCCGTTTCCCTCAGCATGTTTCACCTTATAAATGAAACAGCTCTTCACAAGACAGCAGCTGAAAAAGCCAAACTCCTTTATCGAGGTTTCTAATGCATTCTGAGTCAGAGGTGAACCATCAACGTGGGCAAAACCAAAGACAGTCAGAAACAAAAACTCCAGAAATACTTCACTCTGACCTGTCACACTGGAATTAAGTCAAAATTATACATACTGGTTTAAGCAGTCCAGTTTCAAGCCCTAAGGTTCTTCACAGACCTTGAGTACAAATCATGATCTATAAAGTGCCTTCTTACCATCATAAACAGTACAAGGTACACAGTTAGGGTAGAAAGGCCTCACTGTCAGTGTGTGTAAGGAACTAAATCAAATTCATTTGTGCAGGTGACTGGGAGCACAAGACCTTCTGAGAATTAAATGCAGAAATAAACCAAGAATATTATCAGATGTGGAGTAGTGTGCAAACTAAACAAAAGCAGGATTCATATGGAGGTTAGCTGCATCTCAGAATAGCACAGCATACTGAGGGTCAAGAGTTTCAGGTGGAAAATGTGGCTTAATGTTTTAATTAATAGCATTCAAGCATCCTACATACTTTTAGATTCCAGTAAAAATAAACTACAGTCTTTACAAAGTCTTTTACACTTGAACATCGAGGAATAAGTAAATACTGTAGGCTACCTTGACATAATCTAAATTGTTTAAATTGTGTAACATTACTAGAATATAGATCATGTCTTCCACAGAACCAACAAAACCCACTCATCTAAGGTAAATAACACACTGGAGTCGTTTTTTTTTTTTTTTTTTTTTTATTTAGGATGGGACATAAAGCAAATTCTATTAATATCACTGGACAGCTTATTAGGTCAGTCTCTCCAGAGATCAAAGTGTAGATGGAAACCCATTTCTACCCATCAAGGGTTGTAGATGCTCTCCAATGCTGTGCTGTGGGTCTCACTGGAAAGTTGACATGGCAGCCTCTCCTATCACACAAGCCCGGCCCACTGATGCCGTCCGCAATTCACCTCGGTCACAGCCAGATGTATCCACCGGGTGAAGCCATCTGACCCAGAATCTAGCTGTCTGACAACTAGAAAAGTAGGGCCTGCTGTTTCACCCTTTAACAAACTGAACTTCTTAAGAGGACACTGTGCGATTGTGGAAAATTACAAGGTGTAAACACTACTGGATTTAAGTGGATTCTACTCAAATTAATGCTACTTGTAATCCCTGTTGCCTTAACAATAGAAGACCACAATCTCCTAATACCAGGAGAGCAATATCTCCATCTCTCCTGGTAACCTGGAACATGACCCACTCCGCTTCACCTTACTCATAAAAAAAACATATCACACGGAAAGTGCCGATGACCCGTGGAAAGAAATTCACTGCTAAAGAGTCAACCACAAAGGTGTGAGAGGTGAACAGTACGAGGCTATGCAGTAGGTGAGCAACAGGTCAACTACAGCAACAAACCTAGGTAGCCATCTGAGAACCAGCTTTTAATGAACAAATAGCCGCTAAAGGTTTCAAAAATACATGTGGTTATACAGAATATCTCCTTTATTCCAACCCTTTATTACATTAAGGAGGACCGCAAAACTCAATTCTCCAAGGAATCACAAGCCAAAAGCTGATGTGGTAATCAATATTTCCAGTAAGAAAGGCATAGATATTGTGTATAAAAACACATAGCCCCCGCAGGAGAATGGGGAAAACATAACTGCTGCTCACTTTTTCCCTCTTGGCTGCAGAAAGACCTAGTCGAGTGGTGAGAAACCAGCTTCTTCAGTCTACAGGAACCTTTTCCCGCACAGCTGGGGACTCTTCTCGACTACACGTTGGCTCAGTCGATCTAACTTTTTCTGACAAAGCTGCATACCCTCCGCCCGCCAGCAAGCTGAGCTCTCGAAGCAGGAAAACAAAGGAGTCTGACAGTGTGGAAAAGACACTTCAGCCACACGAGGGAACGGACCCTACTTCCTTTGTTTTCAAACAAAGTTGTCCTTCCCAGGGCTCCCTGACAAAGTTACTCATTTCATCCTGGAGCAGGAACCGAGGCTCCAGAAGGGGTGTCAGAGTCTCTGCAGCAGCCTCCTACCTTTCAGGCAGAACATAGCGTCCCTCCGGTCCCAGTGAGGGGAGCAGCCGTGGACACGGCACAGTCCTGTTGGAGTCCTCGCTTGCTCTCGCTCTCCCTCTCTCGTCCCGTGCACGCGCTCCCCCTCACAACCTCCCTCCCCACTCCTCACACTCTCCCACTTCTCTCGGTCTCACTGTGGCAAGCAGCCAACTCATGTGGTACAGAAAACTGCCTCCCGGTCTCCTGCTGCCTTTTGCTCCAACACATCACCAACAGCCCCTCTCACCCCAAAAACAAAGGTGGATAATGGAGGGGTTAAAACCTTGGCTTCCCATCCTCCCTTCCCCCATTACAACCCTAGCATGGTGCAACCTGCGATTGTTTTCTATAGGCACATCTTGCTTCTGTTAACTGGGTGTGTGAAAGTTCTGAATATAATAAATAAAAATTAAACACACCAACACCCACCCCCGGATCCACAGTGTGTTACGAAAACCGCTGCTCCTCTCCCAGCTGTGCTGTTGTTTCTGGCCAGCGCCAGTGCATTGGAGGAGCTCTCCTACCACGCCTTGGTAATTAACGTCCAACGTTAGTCATTTTCTTGTTCCCATCATTCTTGGATTTCGAAAAGTGGTTAGATCCCCCCCGTCTTCTTCAGAAGGAAAAGAAATTACAGAATTCAGGAGACACAGATGATTCACTAGGGCTTGCGGGATAGCAGTTTTACATTAAGTCGACATACACCCTTAAGAAGAGTCAAGTAAATTATTTCATCCGTGAAGCCTGAACAAATACTGTTCCCAGGGAAATAAATCCAGTTATAATCCTTAATTTAAAAAGGCACTATATGAGGCAGGGCATAAGCTTCTCTTTTGTTTCACATGTCTTCCATACAGATCAATTACCTCATGCATAAGCTGCGGGCACAATGGGTAAGATACATGCTGATGTTAAGTACAGCAAATTACGAGGACAAATAGTATAATTACCTGTAACGGCAGCTTTAGATGGTTAGTTAAAACGCACAAGTGTTAAGGCAGAACATGGTAAACACTAATTTGAAATAAGACTCCATCTGGGTAGGACACAGGGCCTGAAGGTGACAACGATCGATTCGTGACCTCTTCCGGAGAGCAGGGTCACGGCGGCCCTGAAAACTCCAGACTCAAATCTAAGTCCAAACTAAATCTCGGAACAACTGAGGCAACAGCGGTACCAGCTGCACTACTGCGTCCCCTCAAATCAATGATGGGCAAACTTTAAAAAAAAAAATTTAAGGAAAGAAACTGAGCACAAGTAGAAAAGCATGGAATACACGTTTTATCCACAGCCATTTGACAGCTGCAAACACAATGAAAAACACTGAGCACCATCCCAGACTGCTTTTCCTTAGACTCAAAGCCCTCCAAGGCAACCCAGCAAACACAATCTCTCAGCCAGCTGCTCAGACTGGATTTTCCACTGCGATACATCACTTGTTGTATACTTAAGAACCAGAAAACCATAATGTAGTGCTTGTGTGCCAGTGCGTATAGTGCATATAGCATTATTTTATTTATGAAAGTCAAATTAGGGTGTGTCTAAGCTTTGCTTCTGTGTTGACAAGACAAAAGCAAAGAGGCAGAATACAGTTCAGGAAGTGGGACCTTGGGGAACTGTCTCAAGGCCTGGATCCCAGGGATTTGTCTATCCAAGGCTGCTGACCCTAATTTTTACCTTATTATGTCATTATTCCTGTTTCAGTTACATAAAAACCTGAACTGTCCAAAACAACGTGCAAGTTGTTTGCCAAGCTATAAATACTATAATACGACCAGCTGTTCCACTCAGTTCTCTAATTTTTTGGTATTAGAGACAGGAAAACAAAGATTAGGCAGTAGATCAGTTTCTCAAGACGACATTTGGAGAACTGACCCAGCAAAATTACTAGAAGTGTTCCAGAACATTAATGCAAATCAAAGCTGAAAGTAAAAGGTAGGAATATAGATATAGGTATATAGATATACAGGAAAGTGCTGAACAGATGCCAAAACGTTACCACGGGAGAAATTAACACTGCTGATAAGAACTTTTTTTTTTTTTTTTTTTTTTTAATTTACCCCTCATAACACTGACACGTGTGAAAAACACACACGATAATAAAAAACTTTAGGTTATTGGACTAAACAGCCTTCCTTATGATGTGTGAACTTGCTATTGTTATATATTCATTTAGATGATCCTCCAAAGTGACTACCAACACAACAAGTTCACATGTTAAACTAATTACAGTTTATACATGTGGGTCATTTTTACTGTTTGAATTCAGGAAAAGTACTTTGCTTAAGGGTACTGTAGCAGGAGAGGGGGATTTCAACCCAGCTCTTAAACTATAAGATGACATCTCTCACTGCTCCCCAGTGATCTCCAAAGCAGACTACTTTGGGCCAAAGGGACTGGTGAAACTATACTTTGAAGGCACAAACCAAAGCCATGTCACAGATGTCTTGTAGGAGGCATCCCCAGATAACACTTACCTTGGTGACATGTTGGAGTGTACAACCACTCCTCGTCCCCTTCTCCTGGCGGGGAGGCCTGGTTTCGAGAGAGCCGTTGGGTGTGTCTCGGCAGCGTGAGGACATCGAACCAGCTGATTGTGCGAGAAAGAGAGCCAACCCTCTCTGCATGGTTCTTCATGATTCTCAAGGGGACACGGACTGACTAAATCCTAATTCACGCAGGATAACAAAAGCGCAGGTTGGTGTCTTTTCCTTCTTCTATCGTGTCTAGCTTACTAGACTCACTGGGCTTCATCCACAGGTGTCACAGCTGATGTCCATTTTCTGTTCAGCTACAATGAAATGTAACACAAAACGCCACCAGGATAACTCTCTGTTCAGATCTCAAAACATCTCAGGTCACTGCTCAAAACAGCTACCTTGACTCTCAGTCTCTACTTTTCACATCTTCTCCACAGCCAACCAGTGAGCTGCCTTTCCCCACAGCTTTCTCGTCTTCACCGTTACCTCAAGTGACTCTGCTGTTCCCAGCTGCATCTGTCATTCAGTCTTACTTGTTGGCCAGCAACTGTATGTTATCTGCGTGTTTGGAAAGCAGAGTCTTGATTGTAATATTCCTCTTTCGACAGTCTGTGTATCACAGCTTACAGTACATGCAAGACAATCCGTCCCAGCTGGTTTTTGTATCCACTGTACTAAACATCTGGAAATCTACAAGTTTCTTCTGACTAACTGCCACCTTCTTTGCTCAGGAGGAAGGGACACACCTTCTGGCTGTCATTTGCCAGTCTTGACAGACTTTGGGGCTGGGACTGTGAGCAGAGCAAATTCTATATTGAAATGTGACTCCTCTCTCCCCTCTGTCCCTCCCCTGTCCACAGGCATGGCAGCAACAACTGTAATGTGTCCCTCCAGCTGCGCCACTCCGTTCTGCCTCACTTCTGTCAGGTGTCCAACCACAATACCAACTGACTTGGAAATATGTTGGCCCAACCAGAGGCTGTGCCCCAAAAACAGCAGACTAATCTTCATAAAAGGCTTAAAACAAAATACAAGGACAGAAAGCAGAATGACTGATGGATCCCTTTTATTAATCTCTGTACAGTAAATATTCTTCCACCTTTACAAACTGGTCAGGACTCATCTTTCAACGAAGAGAGTAATCTCCAAATAGCACACACCTTACAAAGTGTAAGCAAAAAAGTTTAAGTAGATTAGCGGCCAATAATGACGCCCTAAGAGTTTGCTAAGAGACACTCAGACCACTGGAACACAACGCTGCTCATTCCTGCAGCAGCACCTGAGAGATGCTGGTGGCCTCAGCTACAGCGTTGAGCACTTTAGGACTTGTCCTTCCAACAGGTATTAACCTCATCTTTTGTAGAAATGCATGGACACTTCCATGTGCTGATTCATCTTAAATGTTAGTTAAACAGTTACTTAGTTGTCACTATTACTTAGAATAATGCATTTGTAACAGAGAGCGAATGAGCAAACAGACGACAACGTTCCTCGGTGGTGTCAAAGAAAACTCTAGGAGGCAGCAACGGCAGAATCCTCTGGTCATTTGCTACCATGCAGCACTCCTATATCCTCTTATTACTGATATCATCCTTTGAGGATCATCTTCAGCTGATGCTCAGGCTTAAATGATACCATCACCACCCTTGTTGGATGAGGAGTGGCCACCTTAAAAGGGTATTCAGGTGGTACTGATGGGATTTTGTTGCCTCAATCTAACAGGGCCATATGAACAGCTTCCTGAGTACAGGTACTTAATCAAAAGACAAAAAGTCGATAACTAAATCAAATGAACAGTCAGCTGATAAAGAAGCACAGCAACTGTACACAGTAAATGAATGACTGATTCAAACTTGCACATCTGTGTCAAAAACAGCTCAGGACATCTTCCAAATACTCCCATTCCTCACTTGCGTCAACAGGGCAACATAAATATGTTACTTAAATTGTTAATGTTATCCCTGACAACAGTAACAAAACACATCTTAGTTAACCATTTTTATGATTTTTACATATAGTTTAAAGGACAGTTGAAGAAACAACTACTGACCTTTTGTCCTCTGGGGAATCCTCTGTTGTATTATCAACAGGAAAAAAAGACATGTTTTTTAAGTCTCTTATATTTTATTATTTTTAAAATGCAGTTGTTTTAATAATCCTAATCCTGTGCATGTCATATTTTAAACTATTAATATTATTTTGAAGAAGGGCTTCACTGCTGAACGTTCTGCTTTCCTTTCTGAATTAAAAACAGGTCCTTTCCTGCAGCAGGTGTGGAACACAGCATGTGGTTTGCCTGGTTTTTTCCTCTGGTCCTTATCAGGCTCAAACCCCACCTCCTATTATAGTCTGTTAAGAAGTACTACTAGTTCCAAAGAAAAATAGCATTTTTTAACAGTGATTTTTACCGCCTACACAGATAAAGATTGTATCCCTCACTGAACTGTCCTGTATGTTTGTGGAAGCCACAACGAAAATCCGCTGCATTGGGTCTGAATTTTGTTTATGAATGCCTGCCACTGGCTGAAACTACATGAGTGCAACTGACATTCTTAGTTCAACTGTTGGGTTGCAAGAAGTAAAGCAAACAAAAATTCTGTTCAGGTGTTCCATATTCAGCTTTTACACCTCCCCCCCCCCCCTTATCTATGGTGCTCTCTGCAGCTGCCTATTAATTTGCCCATTTCCCTTTAACACAATTCAGAGTTGCAATCCATGTTTGTCAGGACATGTTAACAGGGGTGTTGTGGAGAAAGCTAGCGCTGCCTCTCGGCACATTCCACAGATAAACAGGAGGGGAGCAGCTGGGGTTTGAGGGGAGGGGACAAAATTGGGAGTTCAGGGGAGGGGACCAAAATATCTCCTACTATGCAAGATTAGAACTGGTAGGACTTGAGTCCCAAAACAAAACCAGAGCAACACACAGGTAAACACTGCAATCTAAGAAAAGCAAAACAAATACTGACTGAAGGGTTTTCGTGAGTTTCCACAGTCTTTCCAAGGCATTGGTTCTTAACCTGGGGTCTTTGGAAGAACTGCGAGGGGCTTGGGAACAGGTTCCCATTTAAAATAACATTGTCTGACTAAATAAATGATAAAAACAAAAATATAGTTTTAATTTGCTCTTACTATATGATAAGGTAATGCAATAAAATGAGTGCAATACTTTCCCCAAATATATTTTGTCATCATTTTTGTAGAAGAAATCCTGCCACCTTTAAAGAGGACAGTGACCAAGTCTAGAATCTCTGCAGGACTGGTATGTTTGGAAGAATCCAGTTACACAGAAGTGAAATATAAGAGAATACTGCGTATACCACAGACAGCTCACAAAACAAACAAGTCAGTATCAGAGGAGATCAAAACATCACATCACACAGAGAGAAAGATCATTGGAGAAGCACATCATGCTTGGGAAGGTTAAAGGTCTCCTCAAAACAGGATGGCCTGCATTGGATTGATACAACAGCAGCTATGGACACCTCTCCATCGAAGATTAGCCATCTAGCTGAACACCCAACACAATTCAGGTCCAGCTTCCACAGAGTCGCCACAAGCGGACCACGACTTGACGGCACTTTAAGTGAGAGTTATAGACTATACACCATACCATATGTTATGCATACAGCGCACGTTGAATATAGAGATTTACCAACCCTGTTGTCAAGCAGATAAATTTAAACACTTTTAGAAGGTAAGACTCCAGTTAAACAGTTGCACGTTGCCCGAAACCATTTGTGGTCAGGGCCATTGAAACACTAGGTAGGGCTCATTCCAGTAGTGTTTCGAAATGCGTTAAGCCATTGATCGTGCTGCTGTTTACAGTACCAAATTTAACACAAACACAAATCAATGTGAGAATGCCGATGTGAGAAGTTTTTACAGGCAAAGTGTAGTTGTATTTAAGTAATTTTTACTTCTATATGTGAAGGTTCAGAAGTCATACTGAACTCAGTGTGGTGTGGTTTTCACTTTTAGGTCACGGTAAATTTAGTGTGATGAGGAGGGTTGGCAGGGCCCTCGGGGTTGGAGGCCTCCTTGCTCAAGTTCTGTCTTCTCTTCCCCATCATTAAAGAGCTGGAAGAGTCCTATACAATTATGACATACATGCCTTATTGGCCAGACTTCCTGTATGACAGGGTTTGAGGCAGCAGTCAAAGTGCAGACCTTTGTTCTAAAGAAATCAGATGGTTTTACTAAATTTCACACTTTGATACTATATATGTGAAACCATTCCATGCATTTCAAGTGTTAAAGATAACATTTTTAACTAGTGCAGGAAACGGTTAAGTCTGACTAGCTGAAATTGAGAGGATCAAATCACTTAACCTGTGAATGACATTGCCACAGAAATGTTGAGTATTGGAACACGGGACTGAAGCTGAAGACTAAAACAGTCTTAAAATCTCCAAATTTTTGTTTGTGTGGTTATTCTGTTTTGAGAAGATCTGTGCCTTAAAGCGCACCCTGTAAAGACCTGCCCACCAAGACAATGTGTCAGACACAGAGAGGGTCCTGGCTCGGATCTGTGCATTAATAACACGATTATCTCTGTGGTCGGGTGATGAGCCATCTGGTTTGTCTCGGCGACAGGTTGGTTGGTGGGGAGAGGGAGGGTGAGGAGTCTGACAGAGGCAGGCCTGACAAGCAAGTCCTTGTCCATGGACAGTAGAGACTAGGAGGAAGGTGCAAGAAGGCATCTCATCTGGATCGGCTGATCTTGATTTGAGCCATTGCAGCCATCCCAGTCCACATTGTAGTGGAGACTATGTATGGTCACGTTTGAAAAAGTACTACATACTTCCCTGGCTTACACCACAGTGGGGGTCCTGGTGACAGCAGGGTGGAACTGTTACTATAAGCTTCATTCTGCTGTCTAACACACTGTGCACAAACACTTGTTTCTGCTACACAAGATGTGCCTCATGAGCTATATGCAGTTTGTCTGTCCTACGGGATGGAATAAAATCTGTCTAGGGGATCCAAATCTCCGAAGGCAAAGGCAGGGCCAAACCAACACGGTGTTTAGGACCTTTAAAAAAAAGTACAACTGTCACCTTGTTTGCCCTCACACATCCATCAAAAGAGGCTGACTGCGGTGTGGAGATGCTCCTATTTTTGTGGATCAGAAAAAGTGATGGACAGAAGATGGATAGAGACACGTGGGCAAGTAAACAGAAGTTCAAAAGTGCCATTTATGAAATGGTTTATTTTTCTCTCTGACGGTTGGTAAAGATGCCTTCTATAATTTAGTTATGCAGGAAGTGTAAACTGCTCTGCCAAAAAAAAAATTCTTTGGCTAAAATCTTCTGCTAAGCAAGGACATTCATGAAAGACCTGCTCAGCGCTGTACTGTTCAGTCTCACAAAAGAATATAATGAACCTATTCAGGACAAATTGTCTGCAGTATCAATGACTTCGAGAGCCCAACTGCCCTCACAGCACTGACAATAACTGTGTTTACACAGCACTCTGGGATATTCAACCCTGACAAGCAACTGATGCATGACACAAATCGGGCGCACACCAGACACAGGAGTGCTGGTTTTGAGCGTGTAACTCACTAACACGGATGTTTAACCACACTGAAGCTCAGCTGCAACTTTCATGTCATGCTATCTACAGGTATCCCTCGAGATACAAGTGTTTGACGTGAGTTTTCCTGTATATTAGTGAAATTATTTAATCCCCTTTAGCGAGTTATCGACAAACGTGAGGCTGTTTTTTCGTGTGTTTGAGTAACGAGTCGGCAGTAGGGGGGATTTTCAAAGTTCACACCGACATCCACTGTACGCTGATATTTAAACATTTATGGTTGCGCTGCTTTTTATGTTTACATTTTTGGACATGAAATGTCAAGGCCTGTATGCTACTGTTATTTCAACCACGGATATACCAGTAATGTTTTATTTAAAGAAGAAAATGATCTGTTACTGAATGAGGTTACACATCCATCTGAGTGTATGCTGCAAGACTGAGGTCCACCCAGTAAAACACCTGGAATGTGCAACTTAGACTCTGAGGCAACTTATTTTACTTATTTGATTTTTTTTTTTTTTTTTTCTGTCAAGTATGTGCAGTTTTAGAGTTTGTGGCTTATGGTCTGGAGCAACTTAAACTCTGGAAATACAGCAGTTTCACTGGTGACACCACCACCTGCACTTGTTCACAGATACTGCCCCTGCACCTTCATTCCAAGTTGTGCTCAATGATTCTGGTGTGTGATCTTGTGATCTCATTTCATTTTATCTAGTGCCTCTGTATTATTATTTTGACTTTGCTGTATATTATTAATGAAAGGAACTGTCTGTTTTTTTAATGTTTATTATTTACCTCCATTTTGATGGATTTTAATGTTACTTGAGTAAACATGGGGGTGACTTCACGGGCCATAAAATTCCCATCAAAATTAACATTGGTTGTATCTCCAACTTACATTTCACCTTATGTGATGATTTCCAGGAAGCCATTATGCTCATGACTAAAGGAATACCTGTACTCTTAAGCGATACCATCCAATCATCTATATCATGTAAATCATAAAAAAATGAACCAGGTCAGTGGGATAATGGTGATATTTTAGGGTTGGTCTTGGCCTACAAATCTATACTACAATTAGTTATTCAGAAACACCACTTTCTATAACTCAGCTGGTGCTAAAGGCATCAGAGTGATCAGAAGGTTATGCACTGATACTACATCCAGCTCGAAAAGAAAAGTGCTACTGCCTGCAGAGATCACGCAGCAGTTTGGGTTTCAGCCTCTGCGGCCACTCTGCGGTCAAGGGGCTGAGGCCTCACAGTCCCATAACCGCTTATTGTGGGGAGCACAAACCAGCTATTAAGTCAAATGTGTAAAGACCAGCTCTCGAGACTTGAGAAAAAAGGGGGGAAAAACAACATATGCATAGCCAACTTTTGCCATCTTTTTCAAACCAAATTTGTTCCAACTAAAGCCTCTATTTACTTCACTGCTTTAGGAAAAACTGATCATTTAGGTTCAATAAACTGGCTGTCAGAATGAAATATCTTTATTAAAGTTGTTGATATTTTAAGACCATGTGACAGAATGGCTGCAGCTACATACAAAGCAGATAAATTAGAGGGAGAAGTTGTTTCTTTCTATGAATTTGAACACTTAAAAAAAATAAAATTTATATATATATATATATATATATAGAGAGAGAGAGAGAGAGAGAGAGCCTCATCAGATCATGCCAGGAGCTTTATTAGCAATCATGCCAACAGCTGCTATCAATGACCTTATCACGTGGCAAACTCCAATAACTGCGTTTCCTCCTTATGAGGGACCATACGTTTCTTTTACAAAAGTACCCACTCACACTCATGTTTGTATATCATGTCCCCACCCCCCACCACTAACCCCTAGTGTCCTTGACAACATAGTACCGCTGGAAACCAGAGGAGGTAGGAAGCCAAGTGAAACAGGACAGAAAGACTCCAGTCCCACCTGAAATAGCATACAGCAATCCCCCAAAACTAACTAAGTAATACTAAGTAAACAATACCATATTCCTGTACTTATAGTGGTTCCAACAACACATTGCTGAACCCTCCTAAACACTGAGGCCACCTGGAAATGGTTTCTTTTCATATCTTTTGTCATAACAAATGCACACATACTATAACACTAAAGGCTGTTTATCCTGTATATTGAGGTATATAACTCTAAGTGAGCACATTCGCACAGCTAGGCTGCACACGATGCCAAAAACGCACTTGCAGAGCGTGCAGATCACAACAGATCCCGCTTGGTGTCAGAACCACTGAAGTGCACCACCTGTTGGTGAGAGGCAGACCTGTACAAACCCAAAAATTTCAATAAATTTACAACATTTGGACAAATCCTATATACAGAGGCAATCTGACAATTGCAAGAATGTTGAGGTAGAAATTCTATCTTTAGTTGCATATCTTTAACGGTTGTTGAGTTTACTTTGAGCACATGGTGGCGCTGCCGAACAGAAAAAGTTCACCAAGGACAAAAACTTAACTATATTTCTTATTTCTGCAAATAATGTCTTCTTTGTTATTCTTGCTACCTATCCAGTCATTGCATGCTCATTGTAACTGAATGAACATGATCATTATCAGACAGGTGTAAAATGAAATTGTTAATGTCAATGTAAACTAAGGCTAAGCAGGCAAAGTTTACATGGAAATCTGACGTATCTATTCAGGGCCTCAGGAGGCAATAGATGGCTGACAAATGCTGAAAACAAATGAAGCAGATTTCCTGTTTATAAGATATGATCTGATTTCTGCAGATCTCATCCTGATCTACTGGCTTTCGGGAACAAGTAAACACTGCATTTCCAGTCCCTGCAAAGGAGCTTCCCTCCCATCTATGGTTTCAATTGACCAACCAGCTTTCTGAAGTGGCCTATATCAGATACAAAACCATTCCTGAAAGCTGTTCTGTAAGGTGAAAAAACAAAACAAAAACAAAATTTCACAAATTCCCCAACAGAAGACTAACAATTGACATAGGTCATGACCCTTCACCCATTTCTTTGAAACCACTCTTTTTATTGGCAAGACCATCTAGTCCATTTAATCCATCCCATTCACTCTTAACTATTGTTTATGGAAATGCAGTGCACATTTATTGTGATAAAACCCTTCTGACTCACTTAAAATGGCAAAGTGCCTAGATGTTTGTCAACCACCCGGATAAACCTATACTTTGTCACAAAAGCATGCACACCATGACACACACACACACTTAGAGGGGCACAGTTCTGTTCCAACAGCCATTTCACTGTCTGCATCTGCGAATCTAGGGAATCACCTGACTTCCTGAAAAGAAAGGGGGGCAAAAAAAAAAGTACAGATTTTGACCTATTGCACAGAATGAATTACTGTAAAGGTATGTTATTTCAACAGTCTCGTTGCTCCTCGAGAAGGCAGTTTCCCTTACAGGAAACTCCTAAGTCCATAACCACGTGCAATGCAGCTGCATTCAATTAGACTACAGATTGAATTAAAAGTAAAGGGGGTTTGGGGGGGGGGGGGGGTCTTTGACACCCAACTGGACACATGTTTCTGGCATCATTTTCAGTAGCAAANGGGGGGGGGGGGGGGGTCATTGACAGCCAACTGGACACATGTTTCTGGCATCATTTTCAGTAGCAAAACTGCGCAAATACCTAAATTCTAGATTCTGAGTTTTCCAGGTGTGACGGTGCTTTCAGACTGGTCTGGCCACTAAAACCACAAAAGACACTGTTCAGAGCAACTGAGGGGCACAAGTGCCACTTTGTCCAAAAGCAAAAGGTGCATCAGCTGACATTAAAAACAAGATCAAACACTGAGGTGTAACAGTTCACAGTATAGTCAGTTCTGCTATAATGCACGTTATAATTTTGCAGTTTCGATATAACAAAGATTCATAAATAGAGGAGCACAATTTACAAAACACAAACTTGTCAGAACTTGGGCGTAATGCACTCCCATGTCAACAATTCAAATGTGCACCAAGTGTTTTTTTTCCAGTTTTAGGGTTTAATACTGATGTATCCTGTTTAATATGACCTATATGACATGATATGGTTATGGATAGTGAGTGGTTATATTACTGTTAAATATAGATGGAAAAAGTGGCAAGTGTAAAGTGCTCTTCTGGTCAAAGGGGTGGTGCAGTTTGCAAAAGAAAAGCTACAACACTAGAACATCCATCCATCAACACAAAGCGCTTCATCCTGGTCAGGACCGCTGTGGTCCAGAATCTATCTCAGAATCATGGGTCAACAAACTTTGAAGGCAAAGGGAAAAGCATCAAACTTGATATTTTTTCCATAATATTCATGTTCTTTATCAGCTGCAATAGGTTGTTTTTCGTAAGTTCGTCTAATTAAATTTTGGATGCTCAGACTTAATAGGGGACTGTAATATGTTGTGCCCCCACCCCGCTCCGCTTTAAAGTCTTATTTGTGTTATGAGAATTAGCATAACACAATGTTTTGTAACAAATCAAATTAGCATAACACAATCTTCATGCAGTGTGACCGGGGGGGGGGGGGGGAAGCTGA
>UFQX01000571.1:65091-82706 GCA_900497675.1 Arapaima gigas | reverse complement strand
GTGACGGGGGGGGGGGGGGGAAGCTGAGTGTGCCACAGATGTACACGGCAGTGTTTAAATGAAAACACTTTGCATTCTGAGACCAGACACACATTATACAGCAATATGCAGTGTTACATTGCCCTTATACACCAGAGAGTTGCGGACATGAAGCAGTCAAGGGTCATTCGCCATCTTCAGGGTGACCGAACAGGTTTTACAGAAGATAAATTTCTGTGCACGGAAAATAAAGGAATGATTATTTTGCATGATGTCACAGGTTAAGACCGGCTTGAGGAAGTTTCACCAGTTGACTCACTATGCTGCACGTAACATCCACACACGAGCTGAATGCCATACAATCATATTTACAGTAACAATTGTTGAAGCATCCATCCATGTTTAACCACATATACAGCACATTAATGTCTGCTTCCATTTTAACTCCATTCACTTTTAATTGCAGACATCATTTAACCAAAGACACACTTAATACTTTACAGGTCCTGCATAGAAGTCATGGTCTCACCATCCACAAAAGTGTCTCTGGTGTCCATACACAGGGTTGGTCACCTCCATCATGTGTCCTCCAAACATCTCCACTGTTGGAGCAGGAGATCCTCATCCAAATCCATGTTTTCCACCCCACCCCCGTCAACACAAGAGGAGGCTGTCCATCTGTGCAATGAGCCATATTCTTTTTATCAAAGCCATGAAGCATTTAGCAGCATTTTTGCAGTTGTAAACACTGTGTTCCTTCTGTAGAACAAAATGGTACAAGAACATGTGTTTCTTTTCAGGTCTTCACTAGCTAAACGATATGTGGAAAAATAAACTTAAAAAAATGTTTTGTTCAGTTTAACAGCTCCTCCAGAACATCATCTTGTCATGACTCATGGTCAAATGGGGTAATTAAGATAAATTCCTGCTATTCCACAGCTTAGATCCCAGTAGACCACTTCTTTCTCTAAAAAAGTGCCTCGGATTGGGGCAACGGGGATTCTGGACTCTGGAAATCCCAAGAGGGTTGTGACGGTCATTACCTACTATCCTTTATGTCATCTTTCACGTTATCAGTATTTGTACCATTTCAGCAACCAGACATGTGGCCAGGAGGACATTTTCAGATTTTTAGTCTTTACTATTTTTTAAGCTGTCGTGACATTAAACATGCTCAGATTTTGTTAATTCTAGCTGTATGCAGGCTGAGAGAGAGAGAAAAACGTAACAGTGTTGCTGTTAACAATGACTGCATCAAGCTGTAGAGAAAAGCACAAGCTAAATGAATAAATTTAATGCAAATAATGATAATAATGATAAGCAAGTGTAATAATGGAACTGGGTGTAGTGTAACACCAGTCACTACTACAATTGAAGTTGTCAGACAGGTCAAGTTTGAAAAGGTTCAAGCTAAAAAAAATTTGCATCCTTGTTGTAGTGAACACACTCCAGTGTACAAGTGGTTCGAAGTACACTATAAACTGCTCACCCCACTTCAAAGGAATGAACTGTCCCAACAGGCTGGAATATATAAATGGGGAGAAAAAAAAAAAAGAAAAAATTATTTTTTTTATATTGAATTTGAAAACTAGGCTGAAATGGATTTTGAAATTTTACTTCAAACCTCAGATCAACTAATCAGATTTACATGCATAACACAGACAAAATATATTCCTTTAGATGCTTTTTTGCAATTCTGCATTAACTATATACATTTGCCCTAATTCATTAAGCATTATGTACTGAAAGAAAGCAAAGACAGTGAGCAAAAATATTTTCTCTCTGTTAACTAAAGGCAGAAAAGGGGATACTGTTATGGTATTTATTTATAATGTCCAAAAATGAAGTAATGAGTTTATTGAGTTCAACAGTCACATAAATTAACAAAACTGTCAGAAACAATGATAAACAGCATGGATATTGCACTGAATAGCTCTCTGGGTTATACTTGAGATGACCTACAAAACTAAACTCTCCTCCAAATCAGTTTGCCATGTGTATCAAGAATATGCTTTTTCAGAAGTGGGTCTCACTAATTGTAATTCTGATTTTTACTAATGAATTTTCTTTTGTCTGCCAAATACAAGTTCAGCTTGTTCACATAAAGGCATTTCTGAGGGAGTAGTCCAATATGTTTTGTATTACTTAACAGAGTCTCCCATCACAAAGATGTAGAGTACAATATTTGCTTTAGGTCAAAGTGACTGAAATGTGGAATTTTAGATGTTTTGCTTGGTCGACAAGCAAAAAAGGATAATTTACAGGTGCATTTTTCCCTGTCTACGCACACATCTGGGTTTTGCATAAGCTTCATAAAACACCTCACAAAAACACCCAAGATGTCCGACATGCATTACAATGTGTCTGTTTAGCAAACTCCAACATCTAACACCACATACTGTAGGTATTTTCACCTCACTAACTGCAGTTTTGATCTTAATTTAAGCCCAGGGACAAATATGCAAGCACACTTGTAAAAGTACTAAAATTAGGGCTGAATGTGAAAGTTATAATACTATTATCATAGTAACCCTAACCATAACCTTGACAAAAAATGTACTACTCTGTCATAAGCAGTGTGTCAAAACATAAACACTACAGCCTTAGCTTTTCTAAATACACTTATTGTCTAGCATGAACATGGAAGTCAAAAAGAAAACAAAAGAGCTATTTTTTTTTAAACAACATTATTATTGATAGCCATGGAAGGCGAATTAAGGAACATCTGGAGGGAGAAGACAGGAGTGGCTTTGTTTGGTAAAGGGGATCCACCACCAACCTTGGCCCATCCCTGGGCCTCTAGCCAAACTTAAGGCACCAAACACTGCATAGTATTACAGGGCAGAGGATATAAAATTAAATATTATTCCAAAATTAAACAATAAAACATTGATTGAGGCGGTGCTCGGAGATTCTACAGAGAGATTGATCTACCCCACTGTCTGCAGTCAGCCATCCGCTAAGGGAGCAGAGGGGAGTGGACAAGTCTGGCCGGCGGTCCACCACAGCTGCATGCCGTCCATCTAGTAGGTCCCCCCCACTCCATCCAAACACGATGCAGGATCACATGCTACATGCTTACCCATAAATCCAGCACTGACTTCTGGGGCCTACACACAGCACCCTCATGCCAAACCCATTATACTACATGCATATGCAACGGGTGGCACAGCTGCCATTCACCACTCTATGAAAGCAATGGAGGAAATAAAGCACAGCCACATTTGACATAAAAGAAAAACAGTTCCTCTCAGATCAGTGTTTAAGTTTCATGGTCTGACCATAATGGCAAAACCCCCAAGTCTTAGAGAAGTAGCTGCCTTTTTTCCCCGGAACTAGATTTTTGCAGTTAAAAATAAAACGTCAATGTCAACATTTCCTCTCCATGCCATATCGCCAGCTGTGCTGAAAGAGGACGAACGTGGCATTCCTTTCACAGACAGGACCCTTGCACTGGCCCTCCACTATTCTCATACTCCCACAGTCAGCATCAGAGCTGAATCCCAGGTGTTACAGTAACTTCCAAACTGACACCCAGCAAAAAATTCCCATAAGCACATTTCCACTAAAGTAACCTCTGTTACAACAGATTGCAGGTTTCAAATGGTCCTGACTCATATTGTGATGTAGAGATTTAAATGTGCTGATGACTTTCAAACGACTCCTAAAATACTGATTTAACAGCATCGCATTGGAAGAAACATAGCAAACAAAACACCCCAACAGTGCTCATCCATCCACTGGTTCAAGAGACCCCAGTAAAGACTGATATGGTAGGTCTGATCTCAGGGATGTGAGAAAATAATCACAGACTTGTAGAAATGCAGCAAGCTTTGAGAGTCGGCTCACTGTGCTTCTGATGCTCACGGTTGGTCTCAGTGACCTTCACCTGGGGTGACAGCAAAGCAGCACAACATGGAGGACATCCAGTCAACTTCATCTTTAGACTGGGTCTGCCAGAGTTAAGTGTCTGCAAGAAATGCATTGATCCCAAAACAATTAGGCTAACAAAGGGGACACTTAACTACTGTTCTATGTCAAACTCAAGGACTCCTTGACACCTCAAAACACTCAACTTTCCCCTTGGTCTGCATAACATGTGTGAGCTTGAACGTTACTTGTAGGTTCCTCACCCATCAGCATTATTTACTTATGGTTCTGGCCAAGGCCCAGGTAAGGTTTTAGGTGGCCTTACACAGCATATTGCCTGTTTCTAAAGTACACGTGCTCTGACGGAAACACATGGGAAAGCTCATTGTTGGGGACATTTGTAATTAAATGGTTTGATTTTACACAAGTCAACTAAAATATCTTGATGTCTAACCTTGTTATACTGTGTTCCATATTTACTCAGTGCAGATCTATAGTAGTGATTCCCCTTTTTGTGTGCAGTGGTTCACTCCATTCTAAGGGTCGCAGGGAGGGTATTTAAAAGGTTCGTGTGCTCTTCTGTGAGAGGCTGATGTAGATGTTGTAGTAGAAATTTAAAACCTCACAGACATCGTGTTAGAAGAAGACCTGCCGGAATTCTTTTTATTTCTTACCAACGATATCGCGGGCAGAATCATGAACACTCAAATAGTGCTGCACAGTCTCAAAGAGCTTACGCAAAGAATAGCATCAACAGACAAACAATGTCACAGTCTGTATTTCTACTCTCACACTGTCCACCGGTGGTATTTGAAGATTATGCAGGTGAAATGTGGAGACTATTTGTAAATATTGTTTTAAGAATCTGTTCTTGTCTTCTCTCACTTATTTTGGCACTTTAACAGCGATGGTACTCAATGAGTTGCTGAAACCTACAAACAGTTTAAAAAAAAAAAAAAGGGACGAAATCTCCTTTCGCCAGCTGCCAAAGATTAGACACACAGTAATGCTCATTTCGTCAGGCTGATCAACCAGAAACTCCCAGACACACTTCATTTCCACTGAAAGGATTAACCCGAGTCAAAATTCAGTTTCAATCAGAACAGACTCAGATCTACACATAGCTGAGACATTTTTATGCAATGAAAGTAATGGGGACCAATAACTGAAAGTAAAGTGAAGGCAGGTCGGAACAGCTTGTAGGCTCTGAAGACAAAAACTTCAGAGGGTGCAAAGATTAGAAAGTACAACAGGCAGGAAATTAGTCCATACACTTTATCTCAAATGAAGGCTTTAGCCTCTTTCTTCCCACCCATAAAAGAACTAAAGACAGTGGCACAACCTTTAACCCTATCCAGATCATACAGGCAGTAATGCTTTGAACCAGACCCATCACAGGATTCCATTGCTGAGCTCAAATGACTCAGCCTTGATAAAATCTAGACACAGTTTATAGTGTTTTAATGAGTCTGCCTGGGCCCAGAAGGTACAAGGCATGAGCAGCTCAATGAAATACTGATGTCTAGCACCATCAGCACTGAGGTCCTTCAGATGGAAATCTCAAATCCATCTTTTGAAACTTCATCTCAATTCATTAACCCCTGCTTGCAGGGCACTGAGTGCGAAATGCTGAGCTCGATAACATTTCACGTACGACGGCTCCATTTCTAACCCTGCCCGTAAATCACAGCCCACCCTCTTCAATGCACTTTTAACCTTCCTAAAAAAGAACTGACTTCCATTGTGCCTCGTAGACTAACTGCTGGGTAGAACTGGATGATCTCCACAGGTGGGGGCTTGTGACAGTTTGCTCATTTCCACATTGCACCCCTTGTTATTCACGCGACAGAGGTCAAAGTGCTCACTCCCTGCTCAGTGAATAACACCCTGAAAGTACAACTTGAGGAAATTGCAAGACAGCCTAGTCGGTTATTGGTTTAAATGTTTCAGCATGTCAAGCAAATTTATCATCTGGTCAGGTGAGCGGAGGGGAGCTGCTTTGAGCAAACAAGCTGGGTCAGCAGGTGACTTGTAAGATGCAACAGAGCATACAGTAGTGATACAACAGACCAGTTAATGCCGGTTGTGGAGTGTGTAGGCTTCTGGCGAAACACAGTGTCATTTAATTCTGATCTTGTCAGTAGAATTCAAACTGAAATTTACACAAATTTGCACAAAAGTGATCTGAACCAGCACTCCCCCCCCCCCCACAACAGATTTCTGTTTTGTTAAGTGTAATAATTTAATGGTGAGGACTGAAAAAAAGCCTTGCGGCCTGCAGGAATAGGAACCAAATATCTCTGATATACAGGACTTTTACAGTACTGTGCCCAAGCAGTGAAAAAGAAAACAAGTAAATAACACTTAATGAAAACATAATAGATAAACAGCAAAAACATTTGCAAGAAGTTGCTCTGCAAACAAACATAATCTCAAAAAAAAATGATTTTATCAGGAGAAAGATTTCATCTTTTTTCATAACTCATAAGGGAGGCCACAACTATCAGATATTTTATTAAAAAAGAAGTGATTGCATAGTCTGGAGGACCTTTTATATCAACTGGTTTATGGAAGCAACAGCTGTGGCAAATTACAAGGCATGCTGAACTTGACAAACCTGGGACCGTGAACATAAATGCACACCTACTTCAACACCCAAGTTGTAAGAAATATTTCCTTAGAAATATGACACCCAGAGATAATACTAGTTGTAAACAAAGACTCCCTACACGGACAATTAAAATACGATAAAGAGAACGCTGGGCAACGATATTTCAGAAGACACATGACCTGCCTCATAAAAACAGTCGCAATAAGGCTACTGCAGAGAGAATATAACTTCTACAAGCAGTTACATCTGTCTGGAAGTCTACTGTTAAACTTGATGTCACACTTAAATACCCTGACTTCTTACACAACTTATTACACAACCATACCCTTGTTTTGATCTAAGGGAAAGCAACTACCACTCCTGCATATACAGCAGGTAGGAAGACAGAGTTCAAGCACCTGAAGGAGCACTGAGCACAACAAGGGAATATCGTACATCTGCCAGATTTAAATGCCTGGCATTCAGACTGTGTAGGAGAAAAATAAATCCACAGCAAAAATATTTAGCCAGGGTTCAGTGGAGACCTGATTCAGGGGGGAGGAAGCATCCTTGAGTGCAAACCGCTGCGCTCCTCCAGTTTCGCCTGGCAGCTAACATAAGCACAATTACAAGTGGCTCTACTGTGCTGCTGGCCTGCAGCGTCTGGCTATGCGAGGCAGTGCCTCTAGGGCCTGCCGTCACGCACAAGGCCCCCATTGTTGGCCCAGACTGACAACGAGGTAAGATATGGTGGTGGAATGAACTGACCTGCATACAGCCACACTGCTGTATGTCACGGAGGACTGCAATGTTTAAGAGTCCACTTAGCCTCATTCCTCAGAGCCTGTGGTTTCAGGTCCGATAAAACAATGGGGAAAATGATGTGTGACACCAGAGGACTGTATTCAAGCTCTCGTGTGTTTACTGCTTTGTAATTGCGTGTGTAATGTAAGAGGCAGAAATTGCATTCTTTATATGAAGGCATTTTGGCCGGTCGGTATGACCAACAAACAGCTGAGAGAAATGCTCCAGTTTTCCAAGCCGTAAGAAAGAGGTGAAAGGAATGAATGCATCACCATATCTTTGATATCTCTCATTAAAAGATAACTGTAGAAACTAAGGAGAACATGAACGTGCCCATCAAACACACATCCATGGGTTGAGCTTTTATGGAAGTGAGAACCTGAGATGACCTGAAACTTTCTTAAAATCACGTTCCTTGTAAATCCTCCAAAGATGTTGGCCTAGTGACCCCTTATACCGGCAGGACATCAGAACACAAAATTTCAGCCATACTGCTACGTCTGTGAAAAGAGCTGACCTGCACTGGCAGATACAGGAAGTACTGGCATCCCAAATACGGAACATTCCTTTGTCTAGATAGATTCTGGAACATTCCATTTTACTCAGCAGAATTGCAAGACACCTCATATGACTAGTAACAGAACAGTTAAGGACATGGACTTATAACCTGAAAGACAACTATTTGAGCCTCAGGACAGCAGGAGCAGGATGCACCCTGGAATTACTCCAGTAAAACAAGCAGGTGTATAAGGAGGTCAGATACTGTTGCTTTGGAACATTGCCTCAGCTAAACAACAAATTAATAGCAATAAATGATCCACATTCTTTGGAACTCTGCAATTAAAATGTATTTTAAAAATCATTTAATATCACTGGATGATTTAATCAGTGTCGCCCAGTAACAACATAAACTTTATCATTTTGCTTCTTATGAAATGTGTTGTAATGTAAGGCACCAGTTTCTAGCTTTGATCTCCATGAGAGTTTTTTTGTAATATGATACATGCTGGAATACCTTTAACACCCTACATTTACCAAATAAAAGAAATTCAAACATACAGAGAAATTACATGCTCTAAGGTGATAGGTGCAACGAAAAACACTGAATGATATGCTCAGGAGAAAAGAAACCCCTGTGCAGAGATATAAACTGCAGCTCCCTTAAATTCATGGACTGCTGTTACACGCAGTCACACAGACTTTCACACACATACATACCGAGCGTGTGTGTGTGTGCACAGATTAAAACCAAATCTGCAAACTCAGCAAAAATGGAAAACAGAGATCCCTGGTTGACTAAGGGCCAAGTGCAGAAAGGGTGTGGACACAACATCTGCGAGCAGATCTGCAGTCTTTCCAGAACTGGGAATTCATTCCCCCCTTTGTTCTTCCCTGGTGTGTCTGCCATAACACAGCCCACACCAAGTCCTGAGACACCGGTCGGCTAACCGCACAGACTAGCGGCAGGGTGTGGCACTTCTGCTTCATGGAGAAGTCCAGTAAAATGCAAGGTTTGGTTGAGGGGGGAGGTCTTCACCTCCAGTTTCCAGCACATCTTGTTCTGCTCACTTTGTATGCTTTATTTTCTGAAGAACTTGAATAACATCAGGCTTCTGCATGCAAAAAAAGTTCTGCTTTATGGTCCCTTTGGATGAGATCCAGCCTCAGATATTTACAGTATTACATTTCACTTTTTTATTTAGCTTTGGTAAAGGCATCAGTCAAGTGCTTTGTTAACCTAGGGCAACTGAGAGCTCTTCTGCTAAGTGAATTCCTGTTAATTAGAATGCACCATTAAGGCATTGACTTTTAAGTGCAACAAGGATAATTATTATTTCCATCACCTCTTTTTCTGTTCACACAGCGTATGAGTTAGTTCTCATTTGTTCTCAAATGACAACAGATGTTGCGTATGAAACTGAAACTGATGGCAATTCTTCCATCACAACCACAATTTTCAAACTAAGTAAACTCAGTCTCATTAAAGTACTAAAGGCATCATAAATACAAAGATTCACAGTATTATTTGGAGCACCATTACATGCTGCAGCTGCGGCTGAGGGCATGGATATAAGGGCTGACATATCCTTCCAGGATATAAAACCATATAAATGTACATACACAATAATGTGTATGTATTTTGTACTATTGTGGAGCCATGACAGTGGCAGGGTCATGCAGCAGGTAGAGCTGGGGATTCGTCCTCCTGAGCTGTGGTTTTGGACATGGGTTGGAATCCAGCTCTTTGTAGCATTTGCATGTCCCCCCATGTTCAAGTGGGTTTCCTGCAACATTCCAAAGGAGTGTGGAAGGCGGCAAAAATAAACCAGTTTCATGCACAAAACCACATGAACTATTGAATGACACTACCCCAGAAGCTCTTAACCTTTTTTTAAACTATGAAGCCCTTTAAAAATCCAATTAAGGCTAAGGACCACATCCTACAAAAAAGTAAATTAAATTTGCAGAAAATATTGAGAAGAATTTATATAACTGAATTCAACTACCTACACATAGATAGATTTACATATATTGTTAATTTCAACTTTTATTTAGTTAGACAGGGTTATTTTCAAAGCATGCCTTAATCCCCTTAAGTCCATTCAAGGATGCTCAAGTGGCCTGTGGACCCCAGCTTAAGAACCTCTGCAACAACCTAACATCCTAGAGGCTTGTTATAAGTTCAGTTTGAACTTATAAAGCACTTTGTTAAAATCCTCTGGGACAACTTAAACTATATCTGAAATGTCAACTGAGTTTCACAACCTTACAGTAAATGAACATAACTCTTTAGAACACTGACTTATGTATCTTGCTTCTTATATACAAAGAATTATATGATAACATTTAGCATAACTTGCTAGCACAGAACAAACCTACTCATAATTTCTAGTAAATACACAGCACATGCATTTTTTTTTTTTATTTAGGTAATCTAGTCTTAAAGTAAGGTTTCAGTCGCACTTTGATTTATGCCCCAAATACCTAGATATGGGAAACTCCTATGCAGATCTCTAATAAATATTTACGAGTTGAGGCTTAGGAAAGTGAGCAGGTGCTCCGGCCCTGGAGACCCGTAAACGTCCACGCTTGCTGGGAACGAAGACCTTTGTATCACAACTGGCTTTCGTTTCACTTGTTGGACCAGATACCCTTCACTGTGTGTAAAACTCTGTGGCCAAGTGTGATGATGGAGAGAAACTCAATCTCTGATCATTCCAAACTAAACTTCTGGAATTTTCTTTTTTGCCTTTGTGTTTGGCTTTGATATGAACTGTAAGCCCTGGCATGTTTACTTGGCAACAGAGCTTCCTCTTGAAACTGTTTTTAGGTTTTGCTGTGACTAGTTCAGCTGACCGCTGGCATAAACCAAGCCACAACGGTACAGATTAATAACTGACAAGAGAGGCGTCGCCATTAAAATGACTTAAGCAGCAGGAAGTGTTTGACTGCAGGGAAGACAGATCACCAGGCCTTTTAGGTTGGCAAACTATAACCAAAAGAAATTGAGACTTTCTCAAATCTTTCTCCAGCAACAGGGTGGGAGAGAGAGGACGACTTGCAGTTTGCATCTGCCTGTAATAAGAGCAGCTGCGTCTGTCTTCAGAGAATCACAGGCCACATCTGGTCCTGACATGCCTTCTTGTTCTCAGAGCGGTGAGGGCAAGACGCTCTGCACACACTCACACGCTCCTCCAAGGCAAAGCAAAGCACATTTCCATAATTAATTGCAAAAAAGTGACACAGTTTTCTTATATTACCACTGTCACCCTATGAAAAATAACTGAGCATAGGAGCAGCCTAACTGAACCGTTTAAGAGGAAACTGTCGCCAACTGTTGAGCTTACAGTTCAATTATAAATGTATCAATGTCACGTAATATGTATTTGTAACTGCAATACACTGAATGTAAAATTGTACATTAAATCAGAAAACAGCATTTAGATGACTTGTTTCATTCAATTGCAGAATAAAATAATAGCACTATTTGTATGCAACAACGTGGGACAAAAATAAAGGAAAATTGAGCTCATGGTCCATCTGCACCCATTCATTCACTTAGGAGGTTTCAACAGGAAAATGAAGCAGGAAAAAAATATAAAGTTAGACAAATTTTAACATACCAATCTTAATTAGGCAAATTAATAACGCAGGCAACCTTTTGCTGTAAACTAAAGAAATAGTTTGCTACTGTTAGGGCTGTTAAGAATCCCTAGAAAACTATAGGAATACAGTGGATGCAGATCATGAGAACTCATGATTTTTTCTAAAAGCAATACAAAAAAGACTAATACAAACTATGGAAAACACACAGAAGTTAGTTCTTGGAACAATCTATAAATAACTGGCACTCTGCTCAACCAGAGCAAGATGAAGTAAAACTATCGGCAATCCCCAGTCCCCGAGGAGGAATGGGAAATACATAAAACATGCTGGAAGAACCACATTTTAGACAAGTTTTATTGCCACAGTAGGATGAATGAACATTAAATCTTCTGTATAGTTCTTGCATAGAAAAACAATTACCTCAAGATTGACACAAGAGGCAGCTTTTGTTATTAATATTAACCATTACTTAGCTGAGACATTTGTTTCAGGCAATTTACAATGTTAGGTTTTTATACTAAGTGGCCTACAATTATTTACTGATATACAGGTAGGTATTTGTATTGTATTAATTCAGTCTAAGTACCTTGTAGAAGTCCATTCCTACGCGAGAGGGTTTCATGCTCTGCTCTGACCAGTACACCACCTGCTGCCTAAGCATGTTAGGAGCTGCTGGTTTAGGGTAGATTTTGTCTGGCTACTTGCACAAATTAGACCTCAACTATATACAGTTATCAATTATACATTTATCAAAACGTATTTCATGCTTTATGTATTAAAAGCTATTAAAAGCATGACTATACATTTTTCTTCTTCCCAACACAAGTCAAAGTGGACAGAAAAAAGCCACTCTGTTTTGCTTGGTAACATTTATAAATGGTGTACAATAGATAAATAAATGTCTTAAGGTTCACTTGACTGTCATTCTGCCTTTATGCAAACCTACAAAACTTTCTTGAACTGTGTTGCACAATACACTAAACACACAGCTGGACAATACAGACGACTTTGAACAGAAGTAGATTGATAATTAGAGGTATCGCATGATTTACGGGCTCTCTTCAGACAACATTTTGGTATAACAACTCTTCGCTTTCACCACCCAATTTTCTACTTAAGGAATGAAAATCCAGTATAATAAAATTAATCACAGTGTATACGTAAAGAAATTGAAAGTCATGTGTATGAAGTAGAAGTGCAGTAACATACTTGTAGTTGGCACCGTTTTTCTGTTGGTTTCTGTCATGTTAGTTTATGTTGTGGCTATTAAAATATGGTTGCAAATGACAATTCTGATCTTGTGAATGTGCACAGTTGCTAAATACAACTCTATAGCAACTTCTCTCTCTTCACTCTCCACTCATCCTGCCTCACTCACTCAATTTATTGCTGCACAATTCAGCAACCTGTAAGTAACATACTTTGCTAATATTCTTAGATTTTCTTGCCCCATGTTCATGTTGTTTCAATATATTTATGCAGTGTCCATTTTAACCTCAGAAATAATGTAGTAAATGGGGCATAAATGTGAAAAAACTTGTGAAAACATTTGAAAAGAAAGAGGATAAGAAGCCTAGAAAAGTGCAGACAATAGAAGCCACCACAGCCTCCCTCCTCTACCCACCACAATTCACAATCATCTGTGAACACAGGAACAGTTCATTCCAGTAAATTGCGCTGTTTATTTTAAATTTGTTTTCACTTAATTTTTTCAAACATTAATTACTGAACGTTCATTGCTGTCTAATGGATATAAGGAAAACAACTTGTTTCCAAAACATACTGCCTAGAAACATAACCATTTATGATCATGACAAAGGGGCTGGTTCATGGATCAAGAGGAGATACAGATGTAGGATTTTGTTCTTTAGTTTAAACTTTCGCAGCTAAGGGTCAGGAAGAACGGAATTTGGACTCTAGGTGGAGTCACAAGTCTCTCAATCTCTAGCTCACAACTCCGGACAGATGTGATCGCCCAACTGAAAAGAGGGCCACAGTATGGTATGCATGTGGTGCGATGTCAAGGTGTTTGGAGTTGTGCACAATGCGTGGGTGTAAATTCTGGCATTGGTCCCATTTTCAGGAACAGGACTTTTGTTAATGAAGGGATTGGTGTAGATAGAAAAATAGTAAATAGATAAAAGGTAAATACTGTAAATAAGGTAAGCCGGATCAGTGCAAACAGTCAGTGGTGCTGGAGGTAGTGATCAGTCCCAAAGCTGCTTGGAATTCAGCATTCTGACAGTCTGCAGGAAAAAGGCGTTTCTGAGCCTAGTGGTGTTGGCCCACAAGCTGCAATAGTATCTTCCAGATGAAGAAACAAGGTGGAGAGGGGTCCTTGATGATGATACAAGATTTTGTAACACACCACTTGTTATAGGTGGTCTGAACGGTGGGCAGTGTTCCCAACCCCCCGCAGCACTGCCCTGTCAAAGTCAATGGATGCTGTAAGATTTTGGCAACAAATTGGTGGGTTAAGAGGTTTTACAGCCATGGGCTGAGCACGTGAAACGACATTAAAAAAAGGACAGTGTGAGAGGTGCTGCCGTGGGTCCTCATGACAGCCTTTTGGTCAGGAAGTTGAGGATACAGTTGTACAAGTTAGTGTTTAGACTCACTGAGGACAGTTTATTGACCAGCTGCTGGGGGGGGATGATATTGAAGGCTTAACCAAAGTCAGTGAACAACATTCTCACATAACAGCCATTAACTTCTAGATGGGTCAGGACCAAATGTACTATGAAAACCAGGGTGTCCTCAGTGGATCTGCTGCAGTGAAAGGCAAAGTGGTGCCGTATACTGCTCTCAACTATACGGTTTTGAATAAGGATTTAACCTGTTAAGCTGCAATGGTGCAAAAATGCATGGATATTCCTGTGATATTTTCAAGTTTCTCCTGAAAAGTCCACCCAAAATTGACATTAATACTACAAAATATTATCTTCTATTAAATGGCAGAAAAAAAAAATCACAGCTGTAAGAACGATAAAAAGTACAAGCTCTATACCTGCTCTAGTATATAGGTTTCTGATTTCCTGCTGGCCACAGACGCATGTCCCCATCCACCCACACAGCTCCAGCCATGGCTTCACTTCAGCATTTCTTCCCAGGGAGCACAGGTGCATATTTTCATACATTCTTAATCCAGCTGTGGTTAGTTTTCGACATGGCATTCCAGATGAAGCAAAATGTTTAAAGTCTTCAAAAATCCATAACCTGTTGCAAATGGTTTCTGAAGACTGAAAAAATAAGTTGAAAGGTTTGAAATAATTTGGCTTTAAAAAAATGCTTATTTTGATTTGATGAAAATGAGCCGGTGTAATACTGGTTGTTGCCATTGCAGCATAAAAGCAATTGGGTTTTTTGCAATTTATACTGCGTCAACCAACAAATACTGTACCACTATAGCAGAGAGAGGGCAGAGGTGACACTGGAGGGGGGAAAAAAAAAAAAAAAAAAAAAGTTGCCATTTAGTGCACACCTTTCTTTTACAATGTTTGAATACTATGCCAATTACAATGTTTTACCCATTCATACACATTTGTCATTTTTACAGTGTCACTTGAGGGAAGGTATCTCAATCAACTCTGCTACAACAAGAGCTAGGAATCAATCCTGAGCCCAATACTTTAACCCCAAGGTGACAGCGAATCATTATTCCACTTGCTGCCCAGAAAGAGATGCTGTTTAGGAGAATGATTACTACACTTCTCTCCCTTGCATCCCACAGCTGACTTGTACTCCAGATGTCCACTGCACTAAATCACCCTTCAAGCTCCTTGCAGAAAAGCCAGACACATCATCTTCAGTTTCCCTTTGCTGCAAGACGTCCTGGCCAAGAGGTGTGGAAAAGCTGTCTCAGATTTACAACCAAAAAGCAAAACTGACCACCACAACTAGAAACATCTGTGACAGCAGACAGCCTGAAGTCCTCGAACTGTACTCTGTTGCCATGCAAGTGCCAGGCAGGAAGGAAACAAATAAATATAGCCACTCAGGCCAGGGTGATGCCGCAAAACACAGATTTAACAACTTTGTTAACTTCAAGCAGACTAAAAAGATAAGTGTGTGCTTTGTTCTCATGAGAAATTCTTAATCTAAAAAAGGGTCTTTAAAGAAAACAGCATTTAGTGAGGATCTGCTTTCTAGAGTAGAAGGCGATATGGAAACAGGGCCCTTTGCAACACAGTTTCACTTTAAGGAGAGTATGAAATTGTTTTTTTGGAATATAAACCGACAAGGTTTAGAATTTACACAGAATCTTATCCACATTTAGACATATTTGTGAATGGTAAGTACCTGTATCTTACAAACAGTTGTTTCTTTCTTTTACTCCAAGAGGTCATGGACAGATTGAGATGCTCAGGTAAAGTCTGAGGGGAGGAAGCTGGTGAATATGGGTGTAGGATCAAGTATGATTTCCAAGAGACACTAAATGACTGCATTACTAAAGATAAAGCAAATTAGCATATTTGATCATTTTTGATGTTTTTTTCCATTTTTTATTTGACAGCATTCAGGGTGAGTACCTTGATCAAAGTTACTACTGCAATAGCAGGGAATGGGGTTCAACTGGGGGGTAAACTTCAAATTACAAGCTCATGACCTTAACCGCCCTGGTTCCTACTCCCTGTGCATTTAAAAAAAAAAAAGACCTTCTGTGAAACAAATGCACAGAGACTAACCTTGCAATGTCTAGTTTAAGGGTATCTATAAAAGCACCGTGTCAAACGAAACCATTGCAAAGCTCTGTGAACCATTAAATAATAAGACACAGTAAACCATTAGTTGTTTCAGCAGTTTGCCGTTCCTATCAAAATTATATGGGGAAAAAAGTACAACCCATCTCTGTGAAACACACACATGGAAACATTAACAATAGGCTTTCTGTTTCTCTCAAAATGTCCTGACATGACAGTAATTTCCATCCCCACCTGCCTAGGAATGTCTGCTGAACACTGCTGTGCAAAGAGTGTATGTGACCTGACCTCTGACCTTTCCCACAATGCTCTGGCAGAGCCTGGCTATGCTGTCCCTCCTCCCGAGCCATTCCCTCCTCCACACAAACCAAATCTCATGGATAGAAACCGTTCCTCCCACAACTGCTCCCGCCCCCAACTATCTCCCAGGACCCTATTTGACATCCGCACTCTGGAGAAATGGCCGTAGCAGCTGGATTCAACAGCAAGAGCAGCAGGGCTTCCAGTATGAGACAGTTACTCATTCCCTCCAGTTCCTCCTAGGCTTTGTTGAGACCAGGGTTTAAACAGGAGAATGCCTGACTGGTTCAAGAGGATATTTACTCCCCCAAATGTTCTCCAATGAAGCAATTCTTCCAACTTTTCCCACTACAATCCAGGTAGCTGGAGTCACAGTGATCCACACTTGGAATTCACAATGGACGACATCCAGTCCAATTCTTGATTGGAATCCCTCCTCGTGGCAGCCCATGACTCACAGATACATTAACAGGTAAATCTGAGTGATTTAGTCCACTTCTGCCCACATTTGTAAGTTTCCAAAGTCCACAGGAAAGTTTTTTCTTGTCACTCATGAAATACACATCACAAACTTGTACTTCACTCATCCATCTGCCCATCCATCCATTGTGATCCAGAATGTGTCCTGAAGAAGAGAGTGTAGGCAGAGGACACCCTGGATGGAATGTCAGTCTGTAGCCATCACACACACATTTCCACTCACACTACAAGTAATTTAGAGTCTCCAGTTCACCTGAAACACACCTTTGGATTCAGGAAAGAATCCCACACAAACGCAAGGATAATATGCAATCACATCATAAACTAAAATGAATTTAAACCCATGTCTGAATCCACAGCCAGGAACCATGCCACAAAGTGCTGGGACTCTCTTTTCAAAGTTCATCGCTACACTGAAAAAATGATATTTGCAACTTGTTTAAATTTTGCTGCAAGGAATCTTTTTTGTCCTACTTACATTTTATTACATAAATATCTGCTCCAAGTTTGGGTAAAGCCAACTGCAAAGCAGTCATTGGTGAAATGAGGAGCAGAGACCAAGATGTGGATCAGACACAGCAGGCAGTCCACAGATGAAAAAGCGGAGCCTCAGGATTCCAATTAAAGCACAAGGCAGGTCAAACCAGACTCAGCAGTGATTAGATCCGACACCCCGTCCTTCGTTCCCATGTCAACATGAGCCGATATCACTCGGTAAACCCGATTAGGGCAATTAGAGTCCCCCCCCCCCCCCCCCCCCGGGGGGGGGCCCCCCCCCTTCCCCC